>JAKVIS010002091.1:0-2500 GCA_033119425.1 Bufotes viridis
GCACAACACTTCACCATGCTCCTGTCCGGGGCTGCACTACTGCTCCTGTCCGGGGCTGCACTATTGCTCCTGTGCACAACACTTCACCATGCTCCTGTCCCGGGCTGCACTACTGCTCCTGTGCACAACACATCACCATGCTCCTGTCCCGGGCTGCACTACTGCTCCTGTCCGGGGCTGCACTACTGCTCCTGTGCACAACACATCACCATGCTCCTGTCCGGGGCTGCACTACTGCTCCTGTCTGGGGCTGCACTACTGCTCCTGTGCACAACACATCACCATGCTCTTGTCCGGGGCTGCACTACTGCTCCTGTGCACAACACATCACCATGCTCCTGTCCCGGGCTGCACTACTGCTCCTGTGCACAACACTTCACCATGCTCCTGTCCCGGGCTGCACTACTGCTCCTGTGCACAACACTTCACCATGCTCCTGTCCCGGGCTGCACTACTGCTCCTGTGCACAACACATCGCCATGCTCCTGTCCCGGGCTGCACTACTGCTCCTGTCCGAGGCTGCACTACTGCTCCTGTGCACAACACATCACCATGCTCCTGTCCGGGGCTGCACTACTGCTCCTGTCCGGGGCTGCACTACTGCTCCTGTGCACAACACATCACCATGCTCCTGTCCCGGGCTGCACTACTGCTCCTGTGCACAACACTTCACCATGCTCCTGTCCCGGGCTGCACTACTGCTCCTGTGCACAACACATCGCCATGCTCCTGTCCCGGGCTGCACTACTGCTCCTGTCCGAGGCTGCACTACTGCTCCTGTGCACAACACATCACCATGCTCCTGTCCGGGGCTGCACTACTGCTCCTGTCTGGGGCTGCACTACTGCTCCTGTGCACAACACATCACCATGCTCTTGTCCGCGGCTGCACTACTGCTCCTGTCTGGGGCTGCACTACTGCTCCTGTGCACAACACATCACCATGCTCCTGTCCCGGGCTGCACTACTGCTCCTGTGCACAACACATCACTATGCTCCTGTCCCGGGCTGCACTACTGCTCCTGTGCACAACACATCACCATGCTCCTGTCCCGGGCTGCACTACTGCTCCTGTCCGGGGCTGCACTACTGCTCCTGTGCACAACACATCACCATGCTCCTGTCCAGTGCTGCACTACTGCTCCCATATACAATGCTCCTCACCATGCTCCTGTCCAGTGCTGCACTACTGCTCTCATGTACAATGCCTCTCACCATGCTCCTGTCCAGTGCTGCACTACTGCTCCCATATACAATGCCCCTCACCATGCTCCTGTCCAGTGCTGCACTACTGCTCTCATGTACAATGCCTCTCACCATGCTCCTGTCCAGTGCTGCACTACTGCTCCCATATACAATGCCCCTCACCATGCTCCTGTCCAGTGCTGCACTACTGCTCCCATATACAATGCCTCTCACCATGCTCCTGTCCAGTGCTGCACTACTGCTCTCATGTACAATGCCCCTCCCCATGCTCCTGTCCAGTGCTGCACTACTGCTCCCATATACAATGCCCCTCATCATGCTCCTGCCCAGCGCTGCACTACTGCTCTTATGTACATTGCCCCTGTCCAGTGCTGCACTACTGCTCCCATGTACAGTGCACCTCAGCATCCTCCAGCGCTGCACTACTGCTCCCATATATGGTCAGTATAGAGCAGGGGTGCACAACCTTTTCTGGTTGGGGGCCACATTGTCAACCTGAACCAATTCCAAGGGCTGAAAATAAACTTTAAAGGGGTATTACCAAGTGAAATACTTTATTTATGGCATATGTAACATACAGTATATACTATAAATGTCTGGTTACACTTCTAGTACTCCCATCTACTGGGACAATACATGAAACATTCATGTGAGCAGCCACAAGACATAGACATTCATGTCTGCTACCAAATGGTTGGGGGCCGCCTAGAATGGTATTGAGGGCCGCAGGTTGTGCCCCCCTGGTATAGAGGGTATTGGAGTGTGGGTGACAGTCCTGCCTTCCCCACCCCAGAATACATCCCATCATGAGCGTGTCCCTTCAGGAGGTATCTGTCGTCAGTGTTGCACCTTGTCACACACACACGTGTTGCACGGAGCAGTGGAATGTGGGTCATGTGCCGGGTATGACATTCTTATTGCACCGCCGTGCGGTCCTCTGTTTCATATAACCGCCATAGTCCTGTCCTACAGGCGTCTCATTTCTAGCAGTGGTCCTGCTCAGGAAGCTGACAAGTCCTAATTCATCATAAGGGAAACCTTTCATTTGTGCCCCCCCTTTTTTTCCCAAGGATTTTAATCCGATTACAATTAAGGCTGATGCATAATTAAAATATATTAGGGAGAACGGCACGCCTGGCTAAGCCTATTAACCATCCCGGGGAGTTTCATGCTCCATTGAAATGAAACCATCCAAAAAGTGAGCATAGATTTACTCTGACAGCTTTCATCGGCCTCTCTTTACTGTGGGGAGTGAATGGATCCCCTGGGCTTGTGTGAGCTGGTAATGCGGCTCT
>JAKVIS010002091.1:7500-26121 GCA_033119425.1 Bufotes viridis
TTGTGGAATAACGGAAAGGAAGAGGACTTAAATCAGAGAAAAAAAAACTCAGATGCGGAACAACGGATCAGTGAAAAATGGACCGCAAAACAACAACGGTCGTGTGCATGAGCCCTTAAGGACATGTCCTATCTTTTGCTGTATCTTGTGGATCGTGGACCCATTCTGTATCTTGCGGTCCGCAATACAGGCACGGAGGTCTGGGCCCTAATAGACATCCATTCATGGCAGGCCTAGGGGCCCTTGTTAGTTCCCCAGATGCCGTGTCTTCTGAAGGTCCTTCTCCTCTTCATCTTCTGCTCTTTACTTCCTCCTCTTTCTCTGACGTTTTGGGAACCTTTCCATCTTTGTCCTGGTCCCTCCTCTTTCTAAGTGTCTTGGATTTTTTCGTCCAGACTGGTGGCAGCCCTCTTATTCGGCTGCTTTATAAACTCATCCACCCCCCAGCTGTCATCTGTGTGGCTATCCCGCTCTCCAAGCAGTCTGCATTTAGGTCTCCACTACCTTTTGCACTGTCCTGCTTCTTCTTGCCAAGGGCACTGCGTTGCTCCTCATCTTCCTTTTCAGACTCCAGCTCCTTGAAGAAATGATTATCATCCGCAGTGGTAATGAGCAGATCCCAATTCATACAAATGTTTCCTGTCTTAGAAAGCCCAGTATATAGCGATCACGTGATTATCCCCAGAATACTGCCGAGCCGTCCTGTCTGGGCAGGGCGTTCAGTGGACAGCATCGGAGTTATAGGGGTCATCCGAGCCTGGAAATGCCCCCCCCCCCCCATGTGCCCAGGCCCCTCACACTGATTCTACTTATCTGGCTCCTCACTCCCTGCGCCGCTTCTGGTTCCCGCACCGCTTCTCCCCGTCACCCACAATGCTAGGGAGGCTCGTCCCCGTCTGTCATGGGTGCTGACGTGATCTAGAGTGCAGGGTGTCTTCAGTCCCTGCGGCCCGCACCAGGATTAATGCAGGCAGCGGAGACTGAAGAAAGTATACAGGCTGCACTGAGACAGCTCTATAGAAGAAAAAAAGGATTATTCGATTTTTAAATAAACAATATCACCCGGCACTAAAAGGGCGAATTAATCAAACTAATTTGAGGAATCGCCCTAATTCTGGCCTTATTCCTGGCCATCAATGCTCCGGAGATACCTTTTAAACTAGTATATAAAACTTTATTGCAGTTATCCATCGTGTTAAAAATTTAATTTGTTCTGGGACAACCATTATAAGTTAAAACCATTGTAACTTGACAAGTAATTTTTTCCTAAAATAAGAAAAACATTAATATTCTAAAAAAAAAAAAAAAAAAAAAAATATTAATTACTAACGCAGAAAAAGAAATTCAGAAATAGTCAGAAATAGCTGCTAAAATCTGTGAATTGCTTTCTGTGTTTGGGATGGGAGTTTCTTCAAGATCTACAGTGCACACTATGGCGGAAATTTATCAGAGACGACACAGCAAAAAGACGGAAAGGTTGTACTTTTACACCATGCCCACCACTTTACCGAAAAGTAGCTGTGGAGTAGGAAAGAGCTTCAGCTGAGGAGCGCTTCCTCCATCCGCCCCACACATTTACTTTCATTTAGAGCGCTGCCATAGGTTGTCCCACGGAGCAGCTCGTCCTGGCTCAGTTAGAGAACACAAACGTATTTTCTTTCCGCGTCCTTTACGTTTTTTGTGGACCGTATGCAGAACCATTCATTTCAACGTGTCCGCAAAAAAAAACGGAAGTGACTCAGTGTGCATTCCATTTCCGTATGTCCGTATTTCCTTTGTGCAAAAAAAAATTGAATTACAGACAAGGATAGGACTGTTCTATAAAACAGCATGAAGAAGCCGGCACACTGAAACAAACCCGCAGCGAAGTGGACTAAGGTTTGATATAAGTGTTTTACCTTTTTTCATGAAATAAAGGACTCTAATATGTTCCTGGTGATATACGAGACATAAAAAGAAAATAGTTAAACAAAAAGTCAGTTCCTAATGACACTTTAAATGAGAATATATTAGGTGGTCTGGTGACCTAATATGTTAGTGTAAGCCCACCTAAAACAAGAAATCTAAAGTATACCTACAGAATGGGGGAATTGGGACGGCCTCTGCATCAGACGGGCCATAAAGTAGAACATTGCTATCATGTGTTCTGTTGGAGGTTTTCAGATGTTGGGACACTTTTATCTGCCTATCAGTAAAGAGCGCTAGCATACCACATGCTGCTTTCATTACCGTCTGGTACTTGCGGAGCAAATGGAAGGCTGCACTAAATTACGCTGCGCACTGTAGAGAAGCCAGCAAAGGGGACTCTCCTGGATCTCATCACTGGTTGACCTCTGCATTACACAGGGGACCCGGATGTCAAGAGCTGAGCAGGACTGGGAGTATGTCACGAAATGGTTGTCCTAGGAATGTTAGAGTCCTAAGGCGAGAAGTCAGTACATGGACAGGTGAAACTGTGCGTCCTCCATAAAGCGTAGAGGTTCACCAGTTATTGCTTATTTTTAACGTTTTGACTCATTCTGTCTTTTCTTTCACTGAGCTGTCAGCAGTTAACCTATTTTTTAGTCAGTAAAAGCAATTGCTTGTCAGTTAGCTTATGTAACTGAATGGCGCGCCGTACTGCTCTGCCTCCTACACCAGGGCTCGAATGCGCCAGGGTCCATGATATTTTGGTTCTCCATACCTCTAAGTACATCAGAACGGAAAGCTCAAATCTTTCACTGTGGGATTGCAGTCGCAGCAAGATGGATGAGATTTAGGGTCCATTCACACGTCCGTAGTGTGTTGCTGATCAGCAATACACCCGGCCGGCACCCCCATAGAACTGCCTATTCTCCACTGCAATTGAGGACAAGAATAGGACATGTTCTATATTTTTTTCCGGAGCCGCGGACCGGAAATTCGGGGGCGCGCTTCGGAAACACTGATGCGGACAGCTGTCCGCATCCATTCCTGCCCCATAGAGAATGAATGGTGTCCGCACCCGTTCTGCATAATTCACGGACGTGTGACTGGACCCTTAAACAAATCTGGAGCATGAATTGACCTGTGGTGGGGATTTTACATCTCAATTTTTGCTGCGGATTTTACTGTTTGCAATAAATATGGTGGAAAATTTGCATGTAACAAATGCAGATTTGGCCACGGAAATTCCACCCCATGTGGCCTTACCCCGATGAGTCTAACCTGTCATACATGTATCTATTAATGCCAATGGTGTTGCTTGCATCAGAGAAAAGGGATCCAGGTCTTTTGTCCAGTGTCCTAGATCACCTGGGGCCAGCGATCGTCCATCTGGACCTATCTGAAAGGATCGGTCATCAGTATCAGATCAGCAGGGATATGGGCTGTTCTCTGTGTAGTGCCTGGATTTTGCAGCATTATTATTGTATTTATTCTGCAGCGCTGTACAGACATTATCATCACACACTGTCCCCACTGGGGCTCACAAGCTAAGTTCCCTATCAGTATGTCTTAGGAGGGAGGAAACCGGAGAACCCGGAGGAAACCCACGCAAACAAAGGGAAAACATGCAAACTCCAGGCACATGTTGTCCTTGGTCAGATTTGAACCTGAGGACCCCAGTAGATCCAGCACTGGAGCATGTGAAATCAGCTGATGGGAGTGCCAGGAGTTGGATGCCCGTCTAACAGATAAACTATCCCAACTATCATCCTCAAAAAACATTTACCTGTTAAGCTAATGGTATTTAAAGCGGGAAAAAAATTGAACAAAATATTGCTAATTATGGGGCATGAAGTGGCCGCTATGTTATACTCCATTTTCCTTACTTGTGATTGATACTCAAGCCCTGATTTTGACATTATTACTTAGGGCTCTTGCACACGACCGCATCTATTTTGCGGTCCACAAAAAAAACTCATCCGCAAAAAATACGGATGACGTCTGCGTGCATTCGGTATTTTGCAGAACGGAACAGCTGGCCCCTAACAGAACAGTGCTATTCTTGTCCGTAATGAGAACAATAATAGGACATGTTCTAATTTTTTGCGGAACGGAAATACGGACATACAGAAGCGCAAGGCACACGGAGTCACTTCTGTTTTTTTTTTGCGGACCCATTGAAATAAATGGTTCCGCATACGGTCCGCGGAAAAAAACGGAACGGACACTGAAAGAAAATACGTGTGCATGAGCCCTTAGGCTGAGTTCACACTTCAGTTATTTGGTCAGTGATTTCCATCAGTTACTGTGAGCCAAAACCAGCCTTGAATCCTATGAGGCCTAAGGGAAAGATTCCCTCCAGTTCTGTGATTTGATCCGCACCTGGTTTTGGCTCACAGTCACCGATGGAAATAACCGATCAAACAGTTGAAGTGTGAACTTGACCTAATTCTGACCAGAGTCCTCCAATATCCTCCACATATTTTTTTGAAACCTGTTGCCTATTACTGAATCTTAAAGGGGTTGTCTCACTTCAGTAAGTGGCATTTATCATGTAGAGAAAGTTACTACAAGGCACTAACTAATGTATTGTGATTGTCCATATTGCCTCCTTTGCTGGCTGGATTCATTTTTCCATCACATTTTACACTGCTTGTTTCCATGGTTACGACCACCCTGAAATCCAGCGGCAGTGGACCTGCTTGTAGTATACAGGACAATGCGCCGGCCTCTATGGCTGCAAGGACTGTGGGAGTGCACATAGGCAGCGCCGGTCCCCGCCCCCCTTGTATCTGCCCTGAAGCACTGGCCATAACCATGGAAACGAGCAGTGTATAATGTGATGGAAAATGAATCCAGCCAGCAAAGGAAGCAATATAGACAATCACAGTACATTAGTAAGTGCCTTGTATTACCTTCCTCTACATGATAAGTGCCATTTAGTTAAAGTGGTTATCCAACCCCTGAAATGCTCCGCCATACACTCGGGCTCCCCCAACAATATACTTACCTGGCCCCCCGCCACCTACGTCGTTCCTGGTCCCTGCACGGCCTCCGCTGCTTCTCCCCGTGCGTGGATGAAAACCTCCGGTGTCGGGAGGGGGGTGGGGGAGCTAATGGCAGGTGGCGATGGGGACGAGCCTCCCTAGCGTCACCTGCAATTCTTGACAGGCTCGTCCCCCTGGCCGCCTGCCCTTGGCTGCCCTCCCCCGACACTGGATGTTTTCATCCGCGCATGGGGAGAAGCAGCGGCGGCCATGCGGGGAGCAAAGTAAGTATATTGTGTGGGAGGTGCCCGGGCATATGGGTGGGAATTTCAGGAATCGGATAACCCCTTTAAGCGAGACAACCCATTTAAGGGACCCATTAGAAGTGGAAATTATCATAGCTGTCACGGCTTTATTTTAGGGTGCAACAGTGACGCTAGTGTGAACACAGCCTGACCATGCTGAATACATACTATCTACAGTGCTCCAATATGTCGGTGTGGTACAGCAGAAATAGAACCAGCCTGCATTTCACACACTGGGCCTCATGTAAGCATATTGTCTGACTGGCATGGGCTCCACTTCCTACCAGTATACGTGCCAGTGGTGCCACCAAGCTGATGGGAGAAGTAACAAGCCTGGGGCTTTCCATAAATACAAACATACAGCGTGACTGAACGGAATAGGTGACAGGACTAGAGGCCTGCCGGGGCCACATCTTACACATTTTGGGAAAGCTGGATGTTTCGTTATCCACGGAAGGAGTCCTGCTCGACATCTGAATTTATAAATTCGGGCTGGAGTGTAAAAATGAATATCTACCCAGTAACAGGCTTCACCTGTTTTCACAGCAGCTTTTATGAAGGAACTAGTTCAGACATTTTTACTAGCAATGCATTAAAAAAAGTTTTCCGAACTGCTTAATGTAAATATATAATGTGAAATAATGTCTGTTTATTACAGTAATGCATTCAAAGGGTTAATATGCCATAGAAGCCAAGACAAATATTTCTCCAGCATGTACTATGGCTTATACAAGAGCAGCATGCTAATGAATGGCATGGTTTACACGTACTAAAGGCAGCAGAATCCACGTTTATGTCATCCGGTCTTTATGTTTCACTTATTGCTCGGGGGCTGTGCATGCTATGGATTTTTTATGCCGCCTGCATATTCATATTTCACTGTAATCTAGTGCTCTGTTTTACATGGCTGATGTTTGGCCGCGGTAGAAAAGGAGGAAAATTGAGGTAATATAGAGAGCACAGGCTTAGTAAAGGTGGTCAGTGAACTGTGAGAGGTAATGTCTCCTAACACATAGTGTAATGGCTATGCTTATGTCAGGCTACACTTTACATAGTGTAATGGCTATGCTTATGGCAGGCTACACTTTACATAGTGTAATGGCTATGCTTATGGCAGGCTACACTTTACATAGTGTAATGGCTATGCTTATGGCAGGCTACACTTCACATAGTGTAATGGCTATGCTTATGGCAGGCTACACTTCACATAGTGTAATGGCTATGCTTATGGCAGGCTACACTTTACATAGTGTAATGGCTATGCTTATGGCAGGCTACACTTTACATAGTGTAATGGCTATGCTTATGGCAGGCTACACTTTACATAGTGTAATGGCTATGCTTATGGCAGGCTACACTTTACATAGTGTAATGGCTATGCTTATGTCAGGCTACACTTTACATAGTGTAATGGCTATGCTTATGTCAGGCTACACTTTACATAGTGTAATGGCTATGCTTATGGCAGGCTACACTTTACATAGTGTAATGGCTATGCTTATGGCAGGCTACACTTCACATAGTGTAATGGCTATGCTTATGTCAGGCTACACTTTACATAGTGTAATGGCTATGCTTATGGCAGGCTACACTTTACATAGTGTAATGGCTATGCTTATGGCAGGCTACACTTTACATAGTGTAATGGCTATGCTTATGGCAGGCTACACTTCACATAGTGTAATGGCTATGCTTATGTCAGGCTACACTTTACATAGTGTAATGGCTATGCTTATGGCAGGCTACACTTTACATAGTGTAATGGCTATGCTTATGGCAGGCTACACTTTACATAGTGTAATGGCTATGCTTATGGCAGGCTACACTTTACATAGTGTAATGGCTATGCTTATGGCAGGCTACACTTCACATAGTGTAATGGCTATGCTTATGTCAGGCTACACTTTACATAGTGTAATGGCTATGCTTATGGCAGGCTACACTTTACATAGTGTAATGGCTATGCTTATGGCAGGCTACACTTTACATAGTGTAATGGCTATGCTTATGGCAGGCTACACTTTACATAGTGTAATGGCTATGCTTATGGCAGGCTACACTTCCAAATGATGCTGATCTGCTATATGGTGCCTTTCTCATCCATATTCTTTCTCCATCAGAAGCAATGATTGCAGGAAAGAATACCTTTATAATACGACACTCATTGGAGCATAGCACTTTTTTTTTCTCTTTTGAAAGATTCCAAGAGAGAAATAGTGTGCTTGTGTGTAAGGGTATTTTCACACTTCCGGTATTGAGTTCCGTCCTAGGGGCTCAATACCGGAAAAAAACTGATCAGTTTAGGCCTCTTTCACACGGGCGTCATGTCTGATGCCCGGATAAGACGGGTGCGTTGCGGGAATATGCGCGATTTTTCCGCGCGTGTGCAAATGTTTGTAATGCGTTTTGCACGCGCGTGAGAAAAATCGCCATGTTTGGTACCCAGACGCGAAGCCGGACTTCATCACTGAAGTCCGGTTTCGGGTCTTCTGGAGAATTTATTATTTTCCACTATAACATGGTTATAAGGAAATAATAGCATTCTTAATAAAGAATGCATAGTAAAACGAAAAGGAAGGGGTTAAAAATAATAAAAGTTAACTTACCTTAGCCACTTGATCGCGTAGTTGCGATCTGTCCTCTCTTTCCCTGCAGCATCTATGATCTAAAGGACCTGTGATGACGTCACATCACATGGTCCAATCACATGCTCCATCACCATGGTAAGATGGACCATGTGATTGGACCATGTGATGTGACGTCATCACAGGGAAAATAATAAAGATCTGGTCCCGTTACTAAGCATCCATGCGGGAAAATCGCACTGCATCCGCACTTGCTTGCAGATGCTTGCGATTTTCCCGCAGCCCCATTCACTTCTATAGGGCCTGAAAAATGCACAATATAGAGCATGCTGCGATTTTCACGCAACGCAGAAGTGATGCGTGAAAATCACCGCTCATGTGCACAGCCCCATAGAAATGAATGGGTCCGGATTCAGTGCGGGTGCAATGCGTCCTCCTCACGCATTGCACCCGAGCGGAAAACTCACCCGTGTGAAAGGGGCCTTAATCCTAATGCATTCTGAAAAGAGAGAAATCCGTTCAGGATGCATCAGGATGTCTTCAGTTCAGTCACTGTACGGTTTTTGGACGGATAAAATACCGCAGCATGCTGCAGTTTTGTCTCTGTCCAAAATTCCGGAACACCTACCGGAATGCCGGATCCCTCATTAATTTCCATTGAACTGTATTAGTGCCGGCATTAAAATTACCACATTGGCGGATCCAGTCTTCCGATCTGCGCATGTGCAGACCTTTAAAAATGTGATTAAAATAAATACCGGATCCGTTTTTCCGGATGACAACCGGAGAGACTACATCCGTCTACAAATGATATTCGTTTGCATGCCGGAATCCAGCAACGCAAGTGTGAAAGTCCCCTAAGATGAACGGCTAATACAAGTGCAGTATGACTGCTTTACTCCGGACTAGAATGTAAGTCCCCAGTATATACCTACGTACCTAGTTTCAGTAGTGAAAATTGGTGTTGGTCGGGCATTCCTCACGACTCCCATGTGCCCGTCAGTTTCTTTTAGGATAGCCTTTGCCTGCGTTTCCATAGGCAGATGACCACTTAGCATAAATATTATTTGCTGGGAGACAATGGCGGATCTCAGTTCCTCCGTGTCTTACAGGCTGATTATGGGAACGAGCATTTCCTACTGTTAGTATACTAGTTACTAGAAGTTGCTGTTTATACCATTTCCGGATATCTAAGTGTACGGGCGATATGAACCTATCCAGTGTCTACAGCCTACACATTAAGGCCTCATTCACATGACCATATTTTTGGTCCGCATCCAATCCGCACTTGAGGATTGGATGCGGACCTATTTATTTCTATGGGTCTGCAAAAAATGTCTGCAGTCCCACAAAAAAGATAGAACACCGTCCTATTCCTGTCCATTTTGCAGACAAGATTCGGCATCGTTACAATTGATCCGCAAAAAAAAAATCAATGATGCAACACGGACGTCGTCTGTATTTTTTGTGGACCGCAAAATACATACGGTCGTGTGAATAAAGCCTAAGAGTAATTGTCCTATTTTTCAGTCCAAATGAGCCACAGATGTTTTTTTTTTTCTGCAGGAACTTTCATTTTACGGAACGGTGGTATGTGACTGCAGCTCCATCCAGCCTATCCAGGGCTCTGGCCCCTTTCTCTTCTCACACGTTACATCGCAGGATATCATTGAGGGTGCACCTAGAAGCAGTTGACAGAATTCATAGAAAGTTGTATTATCGTTCGCTATAGAATATTTCGGATTGATATAATCCTAAATTTTCCACTCGGATAATCCACTCCACCTATGTGTTTGCACACTAATCTTTTTGTTCCATGCATGAGCTGGTCCTGAGTCCACCCCGCAGTAATAGCCTTTAATTCAACCGAATGCACAGAAAAACAGCAAAAATGCTGCTTTTATAACGAAAGGCCTTTTTTTTGGGATGTTATAGAACATTTTATTGGATTGATAACTTTTACGGAAGTATCTTTCAGACAGACCTTCTAGTCCTTTCTAATAGAAAATATCTATGATGTTGAAAGACATTTTGAGAAGCACACGTAGAAGAGGTCACACCTGGCACAGAGGCTGGTCCTGTTTTATGTCAGTATATAGCATTGGAAACTGTTCACACTAACATTTCTCTTTTCGGAAACTGCTGTCATATTAAAGGGGTTTTCCCTTGACAGTCTCTTTCTACCAAAGCTAGAACCAGCCCTGTACTGCACATGGATCCAGAGATCTCCCCATTTATTGCTTCAATTGCTCTGGTACATTTATTGCAGGCTGGCACTTCAGGGGGTGTGTCCTTTCTCAGAGGGTGCCTCCTTTCTGTTGCAACGCTCCCCCTTGTAACTGTCGCAGCTTTTAAAGGTAGACATGGCTGGTGGCAGTTGAAGGATGGAACCGAGCGTGTGCGTCAAGTGGCGCTATACAGATACATTTTATTGAATAACTCACTGGCTATACTAACTTTTTAATTATGTGCAATTACAAAAGTATTCAGATCCAGGAGCGGGTTTGAAAACTATAGAATATCTTTTGTGAGACAACCCCTTTAGGCCTCTTTCAGACGGGCGTTGCGGGTGCACTCCGTCAAACAGTGCGGGTGCGTTGCGGGAATTGCCGCGATTTTTCCCTGCGAGTGCAAAGCGCTGTCATGCGTTTTGCACGCGCGGGAGAAAAATCTGCACTTTTGGTACCCAGACCCGAACCTGCACTTCTTCACAGAAGTGCATGTTTGGGTCAGAAATTGTCCCGCTGGTATTATTTCACATTATAACATAGTTATAATGTAAAATAATACCCTTGGCCATCTCCCTAATGTTGAACCCGGTGCAGAATGGGTTAAAAATAATAAACTAATCATAACTTACCTGGTCCATTTGATTGCGAAGCCCGGCCTCCTCTCCGTTAGCTTGCTAGGAAAGGACCTGTAGATGATAACACAGCATCACATGGCTCATCATCTGCTCCATCACTATGGTGATGGAGCATGTGATTGGTCCATGTGACCACGTGACATCATCCAAGGTCCTTAAGCACTATCCACAGCCTGAGGATAGTGATTAAGGACCTTGGATGATGTCACATGGTCACATGGACCAATCACATGCTCCATCACCATAGTGATGGAGCAGGTGATTGGGCCATGTGATGTGACGTCATCACAGGTCCTTTAGATCATCGATGCTGCAGGGAAAGAGAGGACAGATCGCGACTACGCGATCAAGTGGCTAAGGTAAGTTAATTTTTATTATTTTTAACCCCTTCATCTTCGTTTTACTAAGCATTCTTTATTAAGAATGCTATTATTTCCCCTTATAACCATGTTATAAGGGGAAATAATAGAGATTGGGTCCCGTTGCTAAGCAACAATGCGGGAAAATCGCAACGCATCCGCACTTGGTTGCGGATGCTTGCGATTTTCCCGCATCCCCATTCACTTCTATGGGGCCTGCGTTGCGTGAAAAACGCAGAATATAGAACATGCTGCGATTTTCACGCAACGCAGAAGTGATGCGTGAAAATCACCGCTCATGTGCACAGCCCCATAGAAATGAATGGGTCCGGATTCAGTGCGGGTGCAATGCGTCCTCCTCACGCATTGCACCCGCGCGGAAAACTCGCCCGTGTGAAAGGGGCCTTAGGCCTCCTGCAGACGACCGTATGGCTTTTTCAGTGTTTTTTGTGGGTGGATCCGCTTTTCCGTTTTTTTTTTCCATTCTGTTTCCGTTTCTGTTCTGTTTTTCCATATGGCGTATACAGTAATAACATAGAAAAAATTGGGCTGGGCTTAAAATTTTCAACAGATGGTTCCCCAAAAAACGGAACGGATACGAAAAACATACGGATGCATTTCCGTATGTGTTCTGTTTTTTTTGCAGACCCATTGACTTGAATAGAGCCACGGATCGTGATTTGCGGGCAATAATAGGACATGTTCTATATTTAAACGGAAATACGGAAACGGAATGCACACGGAAACACTTCTTTTTTTTTTTTGCGGGAACCATTGAAATGAATAGTTCCGTATACGGACCGTATACAGAACGCAAAAAAACGGTTCGTACACTCGCAAAAAAAAAACGTTCGTGTGAAGGAGGCCTTAACCTGTTCTCCCTCAGTTCAATAATAGAATGTCTCTATTGCTTACCCTACTGGTGGGGTCCTGAACACTTTTTGCAGATGCCACGTTGCTCTATATTTTGTGTTTGCTAGTGACACCTAAGGCACCTTTTTTTTCTTCAAAGGCCCAAAAGTAACGTGTTGATCGATATCTTCGGGCAGCATTTTCTTTTCTTCAAGGAACTACGGACGTGTGAATTAGGCTAGGTTCACACGACGACAATTGTCGCGCGACAAATAGGGCACAACTTCACTGCAACATTTGTTGCGCGACATTTTGTCGCACTATTGGCGCGCGACAATTTTTATAATGGGAGTCTATGGTGTCGCATTGCATTTATAATGGGAGTCTATGGTGTCGCATTTTCTGCATTACAGTCGCAGAAAATCCCACCTTGAATGGATTTTTTGCGACTGTTGCATCGCAGTCGCAGCATGTTGCATGTCGCAATGCGACACCATAGACTCCCATTATAAAAATTGTCGCACGACAATAGTGCAACTTTTTGTCGCGCGACAAATGTCGTCGTGTGAACCTAGCCTAAGGCCTTACTCAAAACCTGCAAAATCTGACACGAGTAACGTATTAATTGATATCTTCAGGCAGACTTTTCTTTTCTTCAAGGATACCCTAGCTTTTGTCTTCAGTGTAGTAAATAGTGAGGTCTCCTGGTTATTGGTGCCCCAGCCATGTGCACGTGTAGCATTTTAGGGCTTTGTGGAGCCATAGACTAGTGCAACTTCCTCAGAACCTGCTAAAGCTGAAGCAAAATACCATTGAATGTAATGTCGATTCTTTTTGGAGTGCTGCCTTCTCTGTGTTCATAATTGAATTTAAGGTGCTTGCGGAGGCTGTGCATGGCATAATGCGCTAGGCCTGGAATGGATCTCTGCTTTTTGTCTCGGCTGGCTGCTTTAAGGTGAATTCCTAGCGGCCCGTGCTGTTGTTGGAAATTAATGAAAGTAAATAAACACTTTTAATGGGATTTTCTTTATTGCCGGCCACTGGCACATGTTCTGTGCCGCCATGCCGAGCTTCTGTTTGGACTATTTATTTCAGACCAGCAGTCACGTCGTAAACTCATTCTCTGTACAATAAAAAGTACAGCGCGTGTTTAGTATTTCGCCAGCGCAAAAAATCTTTTCATGTTTGGACAACAGTAAAACACAAAGGGAATGTTATTTTGCTTGTCTTTGGGCTGTGTAGTGAGCAACTGGAAATGCAATTTCCCTAAACAATAATGAACTTGATGCATGAATTAGCAGCAGGCCGGGCTCGCGAGCGAGAATGGGTTTGTATTAGAAGTCCCTTTGGTTTGCCACTTGAGATCTAATCAAGCAAGTGACCCACATATACAAAGCCGAAGAAAGAGCCGCTGTACGTTGGGGAAACGGGTTAGTGCCATCTGCTTGTGAATTTATGTATACATTTCCATCTCATTATGTATGTACAGGTTTGATTTATAAGGTGCTTTCTTCTGCACTCTTAGGTTTTGGCTGATACTTAGTCATTTTTTATTTGTAAAATGTAAATGTTTTCCTCTTCTAGTTAGATGAAAATGTGTAACTATATAATAATATGATGTATGGTAAAAGTGGAGTCTGGACTTTCTGTGGTATGCTTGTGACCACGGGAAATAACTAGAACCTGTCATCTGAAGGCGGCATGTTATAGAGCAGGAGGAGCTGAGCACATTCATATATAGTTCTGTGGGAAAAGATTCTGCTAAAGTTGTAGATTCGGTTGTCTGCATGTGCAGTATTGATGACCTGTTCTCAGGATTTCACATGACATGAAAAACGGACATGTTACGGGCTGTTTTCAGAACAATGACAGTCTAACAGATGTTTTTTTTCACTGTTGTGTGAATGCAACCTTTAGGGCTCATTCACACGAACGTGTGCTGCCCGTTGCTGTATTGTGGACTTCATTTACAGATCCGCAATACACGGCACCGTTCCGTGTGCATTCCGCATCACGGATGCAGACCCATTCACTTCAATGGGTCCGCAAATCCGGAAACGCGGAATGGTGCAGAGCTGAATCATGGAAAGGACACTACGGAAGCACTACGGAGTGCTTCTTTTCGGTTCCGTGCTTCTGTACCGCAAACAGATAGAACATGTCCTATCTTTTTGCTTAACGGACAAATGCAGATGGATTCATCCCGGGGGCCGCACAGAGGTTGCCCGTGCATTGGGGACCGCAAGTTGCACGTAACGTGTGCATGAGCTGTTAGTTTCCACTCTTTCTGAGCTCAGTTGTACGAGGGGGCCTTCAGTGACTCACAGCTATCTCTGTGTATGCACTTACGCAGAGAAAGCTGTCAATCACTGAGAATAGCCGAATCGGCTGTCTTGAACACAGATCAGCACCATCCATTGTGTAGTGGATGAACCTGGTTGCTGTAGCTCTGCTCCCATTGACTTGAACTTACAGCACTGGAGCTACACTTAAAAGGGTTTTCCAACATTTTAATACCAATGATCTATCATCAGGAGAGGTCATCAGTATCGGATCAGTGGAGGTCCGACACCGGAGAACCCCGCTAATGAGCTATTTGAAAAGCCACTGTCGCTCCTGTGAGCTCTTTCTCGCAGCTTACCAAGCACAGGCCCTATATAGCATAGCCGCTGTGCTTGGAATCGCAGCTCAGCCCCATTCACTGACATGGGGCTGAGCTGCTCCTAGGCCACGTGACACATAAACGTGTCATCACTGCGTAGGAAAAGCTGAGACAGGACCCCCACCGATTAGATACTGATAAAGTATCCAGAGGATAGGTCATCAGTTCTAAAATGTCAGAAAACCCCTTTTAGGCTACTTTCATACTTGCTCTTTCCCTTTCCGCTATTGAGATCCGTCAAAGGATCGCAATACCGGAGGAAAATGCTTATGTTTTGTCTCCATTCATTGTCAATGAGGACAAAACTGAACTGAAGGGAACGAAGTGCACCAGAATTTATTCTGTTCCGTTGCAAGCAGCGTTTTTGAGTGCGTCCTGGGATGCAGAGCAAGATGGATCCGTCCTGGCACACAATGCAAGTCAATGGGGACGGATCCGTTTTCTCTGACACAATCTGACAAAATAGAAAACAGATCCATCCCCTATTGACTTTCAATGGAGTTCATGACGGATCCGTCTTGGCTGTGTTAAAGCTAATACAACCGGATCTGTTCATAACGGATGCAGACGGTTGTATTATCATGACGGAAGCTGATCTGTGATGGGTCCCGCAAAAATGCAGATGTGAAAGTAGCCTAAAGCAGCTGATGTGAGGGAGTTTAGCGTGTCGGACCCCCACCGATCAGATATTGATGACGTTCCCTGTTGATAGATCATCCATATTATAATCATGGACAACCCCTTTAAGTCATGATTTTCTATTAATTCAGAAAAAAAAGCTCTAAAATATGACTCCCAATGTTAATAGACTATTAAGAGAAAGATGTTTTAGTGTAAGAGGCTTTGAGATAAAATGTGGAATTATTTAGTATTTGGTAGTTAATAGTTTAATTAATGCTACCGATTATTGATTTTCATCTTAATTAGAATTGTCGGAGATAAAGCTGGCTGATAATCTTGTGCTGTGCCTGCAGTCGGAGGCATTATTTTCTCTAAGTGACTTGATATGCACAGTTAATTAAATGCAGTGCTTTATATCCATTGTAAAGAGGATTGTACCCTCTTATCATGTATTACTAGCGTCGCACAGGACCGCATTGTTCCAATCTGCTCTACCTTTTTGATGTTGTCCTGTTGAGCATCTACTTATTAAGTAATTGCTGTTTGTTTCTTGCGAGGAAGACAAGGTGCCTTTGTGACAAGGTTTATGTTGTCTTCCCTGTAAGCTGATTATTCAGCCTGCAGTTGAGGATAAGTGGGATGAGGTAGGAAACCCAAGAATTGTTGTGGTCACGCTCCTGGTCGGCCAGTGGCTTGTGGAGCCTGTGCTTAACCACAACTTGACTAACAGTAGCCGTGTTCCCAGGACCTCTCCATTTATATCAAATTCAGCCACAAAAACTCTCCGTCTGAAAATGGCCGAATGTGGTGGTGTGGTATGGCCCAGTAGAGTGCCATGGCTACTGGTAGCCTAATATTCCTTTGGGAGAAAGCCTTCATATAGATATAAATGTTATTACAGAATGGTGAATTCTTATTTGATAGTTGAGAAATAAGGGTACTTTCACACCTGCGGCAGTGTGATCCGTAAAGCAGTTCTGTTGTCGGAACTGCCTGCCGAATCCGTCAATCTGGATGTAAACTGAATCCATTTGTAGATGGATCCGGATGCGGATCCATGTCAGAAACGCATTGCAAGAACGGATCCGTCTCTCCACTTGTCATGCAGATAGACAAATCCGTCTTGTACTTATTTTTACAGTTTTAAAGGTCTGCGCATGCCGGAAGGACGGATCTGTCCTTCAGGTATTTCTAATGCCGGATCCGGCACTAATATATTTCAATGCAACTGACCTGGCATTTTGGACGTTGATAATACCGCAGCATGCTGCGGTATTATCTCCTTCCGAAACGCCGTTCAGTGACTGAACTGAAGACATCCTGAACAGATTTCTCCCCATTCAGAATGCATTCGGATATAACTGATCAGTTCTTTTCCGGTATTGAGCCCCGAGGACAGAACTCAATGGAAACACGGAAAAGAAAAACGCTAGTGTGAAAGTACCCTAAAAGGCTTCCATGCAGGAGAGTATTTTTTTCCATTTTTGTACTGCTGGGAAACCTTCACCTTTTTGCTGTAGTAGCTGAAGAGTAAGGTTTATTGCACACGACCGTATGGTTTTGCGGTCCGTTTTTTACGGATCCGTTGTTCCGTTTTTGTGATCCGTTGTTTTTCCGTTGTGTTTCTGTTTCGGTTCCGTTTTTCCGTATGGCATATACAGTATACAGTAATTACATTGAAAAAATCGGGCTGGGCTTAAAATTTTCAATAGATGGTTCCGCAAAAACGGAACGGATACGGAAGACATATGGATGCATTTCCGTATGCGTTCCGTTTTTTTTGCAGACCAATTGACTTGAATAGAGCCACGGACCGTGATTTGCGGGCAATAATAGGACATGTTCTATCTTTGCACTGAACCGTAAAAACGGAAATACAGAAACGGAATTCACACGGAAACACTTCCGTTTTTTTTTGCGGACCCATTGAAATGAATGGTTCCGTATACGGACCGTATACGAACTCATAAAAACGGGCCGTACACCCAAAAAAAAAAAACGTTTGTGTGCATGAGGCCTAACTGAACATGTGTAGCACTGAAATGTACAAAGGTTAAAAAGTGGCGAAAGATTTAGGCCTAAAAAAAATAAAAAAATGGAGCCCCACTTCGCCCTCTGCTCCTCTCTCCACTTTCTACCCTCCTGGACATCATGCAGGCACCCGTCTTCTTTATGTCTGTGCCCTTCTGTGGCCACCGGCTCCAGAAGGATGTGCAGTACTGTAGATGAACAGACGGCTCAGGAGCAGACATAAAGAGATGTGCGCCTGCATGAGGCATGATGAGCTCGAGGAGGGGAGGAATCCTGTTTTTTGGCCGGACAAAAAAGTCATGGAGCCAGTCTCATATATTTCTAAAATGGCTGGCTTCAGATGACTATTAATTATAGTTTAACAAAGAGCAAACAACTTTAGGATTGGTGTTACGGAAATTATAGTGAAGTACATGAGCGCCAGGGACCAGTGTATCTTGGATATATTCACTACGAAGTACGGTATTTGTTGGCCCTGTTTGAGGGCATGCTGATTGACTAATGCCGGGTTCCTCTGCCTGTGTTCCGATGTGTGACCGGCCATGCTGACTGCTCATTATTGCCCAGCTTTGCCATTAGCAGACTGTGGTTACTTTGTTTCTAATACCGTATTATTAACTTTTATATTTAGATTATGAGCCTGGAGAACACATTGTATCAGTAAAATGTCTGCTATTATGGCCCAATACCGTCGAGCTAGGTCTGAAAATGCAATTTGCTATATGCATTTCCATGAAACCTCTTATGTTTACACAGAAATCATTGAACTCATTTCCATGCTTCGCCATAAACTGTCTCATTTAGTAAATTAATAAGTGAAGCAGTGTCGATGTAGCGGCGTGTTTATGAGCTCATCTCCCGTCTGGTGATTGCTTGATCATTATGGATTACAGTTTTTTGCATATTTTTATCAGTCTGATTTGTTTGGTGTGATATTGTCTTATTTGCCGCCTCATTTCCATGGTGTGGAGCAAATATCTCTTCCACAGCACATCTTCTCTTAACAGGGCTGCGGAGTCGGTAAGCCAAAGTTCTGACTCCGATTCCTGCATTTTATCACATTCCGACTCCAGCTCCGACTGCTTCATAAATGACCAGTAATAGCAATCTTCCTATGGTACAATGGTACTATCATGTAAGTAATCAGGCTGCTTAGATAGAACTTAAACCATATAATTGGAATACTTAGCTTACTGGCATTTTCTAAATTCCTGTAAGTAAATATGCGATGCATATTGCATTTATTAACTGGCAAGCATTGTCATACACTTATTATTTGTAAGAAATCTATGACTTTTGTCTTCAGAAAAAGTTAGAAATGCTAAATATGTATATATCCTGGAAATGCAGAGAATCACGTGCAATTCTAAATAGTAATAAAAGAAACATGTAAAATGTGAAGCTGCTATCTTCAGTGCTACCATAAAAGGGTTGTGTCGGAAAAAAAA
>JAKVIS010002092.1:0-25924 GCA_033119425.1 Bufotes viridis
GGGGAGGCTACTGGCACATAAGGGGAGGCTACTGGCACATAAGGGGGGGCGGCTACTGGCACATAAGGGGGGAAGCACAAGAGAGGCACTTATTACTGGCACATGGGGGAGAGGCATAAGAGAGGCAATTATTACTGGCACATTATTATGGGGCACTATGGGGGCTTCTACTGAAGCCACAAAGAATGGGTATTTTATATGGGGGGCTCTGTGTGGTACTAGTATTACCAGGGGTATTATCTGTTTCTGCAGTGTAGTATTGGGGGTAGTAGGATCATTTGTCCAGAAGGTGGGAGGATGATGGAAAAGCAGTAAACTAAGATTTTTTTTTGTTAAACTGCAGAGATGGAAAATGGCGACAACATGGGGGTCTGGTCTGAAGGTCTGAAAGGAGAAGACGAGGACAGAAAACATCTACATCAAAGAAGACGTCACTGGACGTCATAGGTAAGTGCCCTGTATTTCTGTAGGGATGGGATCAGAGGCATAACGATGGCGGTGTGACCAGGTAGTGGAGGCGGGATATAGGTGTGGCTGGAGGTATAACATGGGCGTGGCTGGAGGTAGGGCATGGGTGGGGCCTGGAAGGGGGCCCTTGATTTATTTTGCCCGGGGGCCCTGAGGGTTCTCAGTCCGCCCCTGCACACAGTAGTTATGCCTACATTGTGCCCCCTTTACAGATAATGCCCATATATGTGCCCCCTCACAGTATTTTTACCCAGATATATTCCCCCTTACAGTAGTGATGCCCAGATATATTCCCCCTTACAGTAGTGATGCCCAGATATATTCCCCCTTAAAATAGTGATGCCCAGATATATTCCCCCTTACAGTAGTGATGCCCAGATATGTGCTCCCTCACAGAAATTATGCCAGATGTGCCCCCTCACAGTAATATGCCCAGGATTGTGCCCTCTCACAATTGTTATACCCACATATGTGCCACCTCACAATAGTGATGCCCAGATTTGTCCCCTCACAGTAATATGCCCAGCTGTGCCCCCTACAGTAATGTGCCCGGCTGTGCCACCTCACAGTAATATGTCCGGCTGCGCCACCTCACAGTAATATGCCCGGCTGTGCCCCCTCACAGTAATATGCCCGGCTGTGCCCCCTCACAGTAATATGCCCTGATGTGCCACCTCACAGTAATAGGCCCTGCTGTGCCACCTCACAGTATTATGCCCGGCTGTGCCACCTCACAGTGATATGCCCGGCTTTGCCACCTCACAGTGATATGCCCGGCTGTGCCACCTCACAGTGATATGCCCATTTGTGACCGCTCACAGTGATATGCCCAGGATTGTGCTCCCTCACAGAAATATGCCCAGTGGTGCCCCCTCAAAGTAATATGCCCAGCTGTGCCACCTCACAGTATTATGCCCAGTAAACTGCCCCCTTCACAGGCAGTAAAAAAAATAAAATTAAAAACCACATACTCGCTTCAGCACCAGCAGGATACACGGAGCTGCCAGACCCGACCATAGCAGGACTGCGAGACAGCCACTGAAATCCGAAACTATCCCGGGAAAATTCCTTTAATCCGGCATCAACGGGAACCTGACAGATGCCAGATTATCAAATATTCTAGATTATTGGCTGATTTTAAGAGATATAACATACAAATACTAAACCAAATTCTTTATCACAGGCCTTTCCACTTCAGATCTCGCCTGGAAACAAGTGGCGGATAATCAGACCTTCTTGATTATTAGATGCCGGATTACAGAATTTTCACTGTAATGGGTAAGTCAGCATCCATGTAATAAATGATTATCGGAATCAGGCTTGTCTATGGATTTCACATTCATCTTTATTACATCCGGACTGTGGTCGTAGAATGGGATTGTATGAAATAGTAGAATTTCTCTCTTTATTGGTTTCCCAGCAGGAGGTGAGAGACGTTCTCATAGAGCAGTGAGGAGATGCAGCAGGCGGGGGTCACTCCCAGCACGTTGGGGGCTGTTTTCTGGTAGAAGTGGTGGAAACCTTTCCTATAAGACAGAAGAGACAGGAATAGGACCTCATGTTGTAAGGTAACGCCCCGTCCTCTCTGTCAGCGGCTGCAGTCCATAGATGGGTCTCTGAGGATGGGCAGAGGTCTCATTAACCACTGCTGTCACACTAACAGTCACAGGGTGAGAGGATCAGGCAGGCCCACCCTCCCCTTACAGAGGCTTATAGAGGGTTTTACTGCCAAATGATGTACCTAAGGGGGTATTTTGATCTGGACATTTATGAGAAATCGATATGACCTGCCATAAATGAGAGGAGAACAGTACAGTTATATCCAGTGACTTACAGGTGATGTCTCTGATTGGAGTCGTTCACTTTCCATTTTCTTCTCTATCCGGCCCAGACTGCCATGAAGACTTCTTCTAGCCACCACTTGTGTCTGCAGAGTGTAACGCACGGACATAGTTAAATCTATTGCTTTCCAGCGTCCTCTGTACCTTTTCCCACCTCAATGCTGACTATTCATAGTGCCCTAGATGGTACAAATGTCCCGTACTGTGCCCTATACAGTAATCATACCGTATTTTATGCCCCACACAGTAGCATTGCACCTTTTCTACCTCTATATGGTATACCAATGCCCCCCTCTATATGATAATGTCCCCCTACATTACTATTATCCCCTTCATGCCTCCTGAGGAGGCGGATACATTTGAACCTGGCACTATGGATCTGGACGGGCCCCCTACCCCTCCTGGTCTGGTTGCACCCCCTGTGACTGTGATGGTTACACCCCTGCTCAGGAGACCTACCACTCAGAACAATACATAGATAATGAGATGGGTTATTACCAGTTTTGGGTCACTGGGTGGATGTAATTCTTATTATAATGTATCTTCAGTTCCTTGTAGGACAGAACCTGGAGGGCCCAGTGTGACGTCTCCAGCAGGCCTGGTACAAACCCCTACAAATACAGGACATGATGGTGACGGATGGAAAATCCTGACGTCTGCGATGATGGTAGGACATTATAGAGACACCGATTACCTTGTCCAGGAGGGAATTCCTTCCTGCCTATAGATTGCAGCCAGAGCAGGGAACGTGTCTTTGTATTGTCGTATCGAAGAGTCATCGTCGGCATCGTACTGAAGAGCAAGATGAGTCTGTAACCCATATTGGGTTAGTACAGGAAAGGGTTAAGGCACCTGCATGAAAGAAATGATCCTCACAAGGTGCAAAGCAAGAGCAACAATTACCTGATAAAGAGTCTAAATATGGCGGTGTAATGGTTAAAACTGGACCAGGGCTATACCTGCCCCCATGTGGTCTGTTTTCCTGGGCTGTATTCACACACAGAACATGCCAAAACCTCATCCAGTTTTTTGCTAGTGTAATACGCTGCAGATTTTCTACCCCAAAAGACAGAATGGAAAATCTGCAGTGTATATGCTACGTGTAAACTTTCCTATTCAAACTCCTGTGTCACATAGAAATGACCATTAGCCGCTGGAAAGATACATGTCTCCATTTACTGACAGGAGCAGAGATCTTGAAAATGGTAAGGAAGTAGAAATTCTACTTTAGATTTACAGAAACACTACATAGAGGCAGTGGTGATGCTAGATGTCCTTCCCTCCATAATGGATGATACAAGCTGTGGTTTTACCTGCAGACTGGATCTTGGTCAGGTCCGGTGGGTGTAGTAGTTGCGTGGAGGAGATGACACCACCGCTCAGGTCGACCACCGGGTTCTTATTCTGGACATTTTGAATGAGCTGTCTCACTATTGTTACCAGGGAGGGAGCAGAAGGTAACGACCGGTCCAGACGTGTGGATGTCCTGACACTTGTGCTGTGCAGACGTCACATGAAGGACCGGACTGGGATTCACAGGCAGCCAGTGCAACCCAACATGCATCCCCAGCAGTGCCAGACAAGGAGCACATTACAGCACAGAGTGCCTCCCCAAATGCCACAAGGCAGCAGCATTGTACCCCTTCCCACCCCTCCCTTATAGGCAGCAGTGTTTCCCTCTTTCCACACCTCCCCATTGGCGGCAGCATTGTACTCTTCCCCCAATAAAAGAGCAGTTCCCTTCCACCTCCACTCACAGAGCATTTGCCCCTTTCCCACCCCTCCCCCACAAACAGAGCATTTCCCCCTTTCCCACCCCTCCCCCACTAACAGAGCATTTCCCCCTTTCTGTCTCTCCCCCGCTGATCGCAGCATTATCCCCCTTTCACCCCTCCCCCACTGATCGCAGCATTGTCCCCCTTCTCATCTCTCCCCTACTGACAGCAGTATTGTCCCCCTTTCTTCCCCTCCTCCACTGACAGTAGAATTTCTCCCTTCCTACCTACTGGCAGCAACATTCCCCATTCCTATCTCCAGGAGCACAAATGTTGCTGGAGGTGGAAGGGAGAGTGTCAGGAAAGCTATCCAGGCTTCCCCAGTACTACTGGGTGCAGGACCTGTGGTCAAGAGAACATGATGTCACCACAGGTCCTTTACTCCTTCTGACCATGAAAACTGCACTGAGTATGCCGCACTGACAATATTAGGGCAGTTTCAAATTGACCAGGGTGGTGGGCCCCTGACTGACAGGCCAACCGGGAATCGGTCCTGTGGGGGAGATTACCAGTCCAGGCCTGGTTCCTCTCTCAGGAGGTAATATTAAATACAGTCCACTGTTCTGATGTCAGTGTGTCTGCCTGTTGCCCAAAGCAAAAATGACTATACGATCAGGAAACAATCTAGTATGGACAGAGTAAAAAAAAAAGATGTCAGTTTCACAGTCAGACTGATGCAAATTATGGCATCTACAAAGCTTTCACTCAGGTGATGTGCTGTGTGGAAGAGAGGAGCCCTCGATAGTTCCCTATATGAGGGTGAAAGTGTGCAAGAAATCTGCCCAGAGGTGAGGCCAGGAGAGAGGAGAGAGGACTGTCCATGCTGCAGTCATTTACAATAAGGTACCAAATCGGCAGGCAGAAGAATGGTCGAGCAAGCAAAGGTCAGGGCAGGCGGCAAACAATCATAGTCAAGTAACAGGCCGGGGTCAGGGCAGGCAGCAAACAAACATGGTCCAAAAACAGTCCGGGGTCAGGGCAGGCAGCAGTCAAAAAACGTAGTCCGTTAGTCAAGCCGAGGTCAAAACCAGAAAAATCAATCCGAAGGACAGCAGTGTGCTAAGATGGTACTCGCACAATGCAGGGAGCTCCACCACTACATTACTACGCAGCACCAGGATATGTTACCGGGAGAAAAAAAGTGCTTGGAGTCTGATGGAAGACGGGATGTTTTCTCCCTCATCCCTCACAGAGTTTCTGGATGGCATAGCGTTCATGATCTCCCGAGCCTCGTAACTGATAGGGGCGCCTCGTCTGGTGTTATAGCGCGGTCTCGCAGTGACCTTAATGCGCGATGGTACGGCGTAAGGCGCACTGCGGACTGTAGATGTTACTGTCCCTGATAACAGTCTCAGAAACCTCCAGATAGATGGTAACCTGGGCATGTGGGGATGGGTCTGCACCTCACCTGGTGGTCTGGTGGGCTTCGGTACCTGATGTTCCTTCTCTTCCTGGGCTGCTATGGTGGTCTCGGCAGGTGGTGTTGCCGGCGGTAGTGGTGCTCCTCCCTGCAGTCGGAGGTATCGGCCAGTTTCCTGTCTAGGTGTTTCAGACGGTGATGTTATAAACGGCACGATACCTTCCAATCCTGCTGTCAGATGGCGCGTTGTGAAGCCAGATGTTGTTGGCTTCTGGCCGTACGGGGGCCTCCGGGGACGATAAATATGTCTCCGGGGCTGGAGTTTTCCTCCAGCCCCCGTAGCAGCCATGTGGCTGCCTCTTCCGCCACACACCAATGAAGGTGTATGTGGGGAAGGGGCGGGGGGGATGAAGGGAAAAAAAAAAAAAGGATAAGGGTAAGAAAACAATAAATCTGTCGCTAAAAGTAGTCAGTCTCCTCTCTCCGCAATCCTCGCCTCGCTCTACCCGCTCTCACCCAGTGTTCCAGGGCTCAAGGGCAACGCTTCTGTGATGTCATAAAGCTGCGCTCGGCAACAGGTTGCTAATGTGTCGCCCATGGCAACCAAACCCATCCTAGCTGTGTGGGGCAGGAAACAGACATAAGGGGCAGAGTTTTAGCAGTATTGAACCCAATGTGTTTTCTCCCATCTTCTCAGTTCCACGAGGAGCTAGCAGAGATGTTATATTCTTCACAGTCCTGAATTTTCAGGGACTTGGCCTAATTTTTTGAGACAATCATGACACAAGCCCCGCCCAGAAGCGGGTGTTTACAGATGGGTTTAGTCTGGGGGGTGGGGCTTAGTATACTAAGTATGAAAGTCTCAATCTACACATGTCATAGAGTCCTTTCTGACAATAGAAGAGCATGCTGGGAGTTGTAGTGCACATGACCTTTGCAGTTGACGGCTGCAAGTTGGAAAAAATAAGTCAGTTTGATGTTTTCTATTGGGAGGATGAGAGAGAAGTGATAGCGCCCCCAGCAGCTTTTCCTCACCGCCATATGTACTGGCCATGGGTGAGAGGCGGCTGTATTATGCAGCTGTCACCTTGTTTAACCCCTTAGCCACCATGGCATCTACGGGATTAGAGAGGGGGCTACTGATGCTGACGGGTTGCCATGGTAGCCAGGGGCCCCAATAATATCCCCAATATCTGACCTTATAGTAAACCTATTAAAATGTTTTTAAAAAATTAAAAGTTATGCCTCTTAGAATATGGTGACATGAAAATGCATGTTTTTTAAGTATTTTCACTGTGTAAAAGTAGTAAAATCGATTTCATGTTGGTATCTGTGTTTGTCCCGCGAATAAAGGTAACATATCATCTAGTTCCCTGGCCGAGCCTATGCTGCGGACCACAAATTGCAGTCCACAATACACGGGCACCGACCGTGGGGCAGCCGCATGCGGATCGCGGACCCATTCACTTGAATGGGGTCCGCGATCCGTCCTTTCCGCAAAAAGATAGTTCTATTTTTCTGCGGAACGGAACCCCATGGAAGCACTCCGTAGTGCGTCCATTCTGTTCCGCACCATCGGATTTGCGAACCCATTCAAGTTAAAGGGTCCGCATCCGTGATGGGGAATGTACATGGCTGGTGCCCCGTGTATTGCGGAACCGCCGTATGCGTCCCGCAATACGGCCATGGAACTATTACGTTTGTGTGAAAGAGGCCTTATACTGTGGCACAGGGAATATAAGATAGGCCTCTAGCGACTGTGGTGAGATTTGGAGCCACAGGATCAATATCTGCTTTTCTCACAGGTGACGGATTCTCCGGAGGAGATGGCTCCTGGGTTTTCCTGGCTAGGCGCTCATCACTTAGCGGTGGCCCTGGAGTGCATGGAGGGGTGTCTGCCGATTCATCACTAGTAGATTGGTCACTTTCAGTGGTTGGAAGGTCCGGCAGTGTCATATCAGGTGTGCTGTGAGCAGGTCACGGCAGCGGTCAAACGGCGCTGGATATCACACCAAATACACTTGCCAGCTCGCCATTTTGTTGCTTTTTTTTTCGTTTTTTTTCGTTTTACCTTTTTCCGTATGGGATAAATACTTTTATATTTTGATGGTACGGGCCTTTTCGCACATACCCATGATGTTTGTTTTTTTTGTTTTTTTTTTCAAAATTCTTATTATGCACATAAGCTCTGGCTCCTCCAATCGCCACGCGGGGGAGCCGGAGTATAACCGAATATGCGCACTTCCAGTAATTCAAGCGATCAGAAGCTGTGGTGAAGTTTGACCACGCATCTGAGAGGTTAAATGTCTGTAATCGGCATTACCGCCAGTCACCGACATTAGCCGCAGGTGTCTACTTTATGAAACAATATGCACCCACTCAGGACCGGGCGCCATCTTTAAAGACCCGACATGTGACATACATGTCGGGAAAGGATTAATCAGTCATACATTAAATCCCATTAGTGAATAGAAACGGCAAATCTGATGATTGCATGTTGAAGTCCAATTGGGGCCTAAAAAATTAGTTTTTAATGACATTAAAAAAAATATATAAAAATTCAAATCACCCCCTTCCCCAATAATTTAAATAAAAGAAAAACAATAAAAATAAAGATCATGGGCATCGCTACGTCCCAAAAAGCCTTTACTATTAAACTATAAAACAATGTATCCCATATGGCGAACAGCGTAGTGGAAAAAAGTCAAAAAGTATAATTCACTATTTTCTATTTATACAATTATAGTCAAGTCCTTCTATACAAACATTTATTACACAACTATTACATCCTTCTACATATCAGTTAAAAACAAAGAACATTTAAAAATAGAAATAAAAATAAAAAATAATACAAAAAGTATAAAAATGAGGAATGGCACCAAGCAAGAAAAAGGGGGGATATTGTTATCTCATCTATGTCAGTGTGAGACCAATATAAATATTAGATCCATATAACTAGCTGCAGATGATACACACATATATGTAATATGACAATTGTATCTAATACACATACAGTGATAGTGACTGATTTTTGGCTGTGTATATATTAGAATTCCAGATGGAACTGATGCAGATGAAGATGATGGATTGATGGCTTTTACATATACAGCCCAGAATCACGATTGTGTTTTTTTTCTTTCTTAGTCACTCAAAGAATATAATATTTGTTAGATCAGCATTTCTTCTGTCGGTAATTCCTCCGTTTGTCCACACAGTTTATAATGTGTTCGGTAAGTATTCAATGTCCACTAGTAATTGTGGTATGGCACATATGGTGGCTTTGTAGTATCTGCCGCTTAGTTGTTGTTTTCACATAGATGTATAGTGTCCACCATTAATACCTATATACCACACTTATTTAGTGAGTATACCATATTCACTTTATAAAACGTATGGTAATTGATAGGTAAGAATGTTCTCAGTTAATGATCACATATCACTTTCCACATAGTAAGTATGTCCACCTTTAGGTATCACTAGTTAGTTTTGGTATTGATTATAGTGGTTAATATCACTTTCTGTTGGTTGATATCATTTATAAATCATGGCGTCCCACGAGGAGGATAATTAAATAGCGGTGGTGATTAGAGTGGGCATTGGTACCTGTCTGGTAGTAAAGCCCGCACGATCTTGTTGCGAGATCTTCCGCCAGTCTTGGCGTCCCACGTGTTCCTGGCGTGTCACATGGTCAAGCGCACTGGTTTTAATCTGTCTGGATCTTATACACAGTGGGTATTGCGATATTTATGGAGCGCTCCACAATCCTTTATAGAAGTAATTGTCTTACGTGGGCTGTAGATTCTGCAAACATAGTTAATAGTGCCAGACACGTTTTGGAGTAAACATAACTCCTTCCTCAGTGGCCATGTTTGTCAGAGTCTCCTGCCCACTTATACATACACTCCCACGGCTCTGAATACTTTCTTATTGTTATTAAGAACACTATTTTTCTCATTGGTAATGAGCTTCTTTTTATTATACATATTGTTGCTTGATTTGTCCATTTATTTTGCATAACATAAAACATAACTCCTTATATAGGCATTAATGGTGGACACTATACATCTATGTGAAAACAACAACTAACCGGTAGATACTACAAAGCCAGGGGCGGATTAACCACTTCAGCCCCCCTAGCTTAAACCCCCTTAATGACCAGGCCACTTTTCACAATTCTGCACTACACTACTTTCACCGTTTATTGCTCCGTCATACAACTTACCACCCAAATGAATTTTACCTCCTTTTCTTCTCACTAATAGAGCTTTCATTTGGTGGTATTTCATTGTTGCTGACATTTTAACTTTTTTTACTATTAATAAAAATTTAACGACATTTTTGCAAAAAAATGACATTTTTCACTTTCTGTTGTAATTTTTTTTTTTTTAAAACTACATTTCTATATACATTTTTCGCAAAATTTATTGTTCTACATGTCTTTGATAAAAAAAATCCAATAAGTGTATATTTATTGGTTTGGGTAAAAGTTATAGCGTTTACAAACTATGGTGCAAAAAAGTGAATTTCGGCATTTTGAAGCAGCTCTGACTTTCTGAGCGCCTGTCATGTTTTTTCAGGTGCTAGAATGCCAGGAAAATATAAATACCCCCCAAATGACACCATTTTAGAAAGAAGACACCCCAAAGTATTCACGGAGGGACATGGTGAGTTCATGTATCATTTCCATTTTTTCACAAGTTAGCGGAAAATGACACTTTCTGAGGAAAAAAAATAATAGTTTCCATTTCTGCTAACTTCTGGCAAAAAAAAATCTCCCACGAACTCTCTATGCCCCTCAGTGAATACCTTGGGGTGTCTGCTTTCCAAAATGGGGTCATTTGTGGGGTGTGTTTACTGTTCTGGCATTTTGGGCGGGGCTAAATTGTGAGCCGCCATGTAAAACCTAAAGGTACTCGTTGGAATTTGGGCCCCTTTGCGCACCCAGGCTGCAAAAAAGTGTCTTGGGAGAAGTAGGGCAATGTGTTTTGGTGTGTATTTTTACATATACCCATGTTGGGTGTGAGAAATATCTCTGTAAACTGACAACTTTGTATAAAAAAATTTAAAAAGTTGTCATTTACAGAGATATTTCTCACAACCAGCAGGGGTATATGTAAAAATACACCCCAAAACACATTGCCCTACTTCTCCTGAGTACGGCGATACCACATGTGGGACACTTTTTTGCAGCCTGGGTGCGCAAAGGGGCCCTAAAACTAATGAGTACCTTTAGGATTTCACAGGGCATTTTTACGCATTTAGATTCCAGACTTCTTCTCACGCTTTAGGGGCCCCTAAAATTCCAGGACAGTATAAATACCCCACAAGTGACCCCATTTTAGAAAGAAGACACCCCAAGGTATTCCGTGAGGGGTATGGTGAGTTCATGTAAAATTTTATTTTTTGTCACAAGTTAGTGAAGTATGAGACTTTGTAAAAAACAAAACAAAAAAAAAAATATCAATTTCCGCTAACTTGTGCCAAAAAAAAAAAAAATTTCTGTGAACTCGACATGCCCCTCACGGAATACCTTGGGGTGTCTTCTTTCCAAAATGGGGTCACTTGTGGGGTATTTATACTGCCCTGGCATTTTAGGGAACCTAAAGCGTGAGTATCCAAATGCGTAAAAATGCCCTGTGAAATCCTAAAGGTACTCATTGGTTTTAGGGCCCCTTTGCGCATCTTGGCTGCAAAAAAGTGTCACACTTGTGGTATCGCCGTACTCAGGAGAAGTAGGGCAATGTGTTTTGGGGTGTATTTTTACATATACCCATACTGTGTGTGAGAAATATCGCTGTAAACAACAACTTTTTAAAAAATTTTATACAAAGTTGTCAATTCACAGAGATATTTCTCTCACCCAGCATGGGTATATGTAAAAATACACCCCAAAACACATTGCCCTACTTATCCTGAGTACGGCGATACCACATGTGTGACACTTTTTTGCAGCCAAGATGCGCAAAGGGGCCCAAATTCCAATGAGTACCTTTTAGGAGGGCATTTTTTTCCCACAAAATCTCCCTTTCTGCTAACTTTTGACAAAAAGTTAAATTTTTCATGGACTCACTATGCCCCTCAGCGAATACCTTGGGGTGTCTTCTTTCCAAAATGGGGTCATTTGTGGGGTGTTTGTACTGTTTTGGCATTTTGGGTGGGGCTAAATTGTGAGCAGCCATGTAAAACCTAAAGGTACTCATACATAGTAACATAGTACATAAGGCCGAAAAAAGACATCTGTCCATCCAGTTCGGCCTGTCATCCTGCTAGTTGATCCAGAGGAAAGAAGTACTCCCTGGATCAACGACCCATCTCTAGTAGCTATAACCTGTAATATTATTACACTCCAGAAATACATCCAGTCCCCTCTAATTCCTTTACCCTGGGTCCACACCTGAGCGTTTCTGAGACGCGCGTTCGTGACTCTGGAGACCAATTGAAAAAGGCATATCTACACTTTAACGCGTGTTAAATGTGTGTTTTACGCGCGTTCCCATTGAAGTCTATGGGTGCAAACGTGCGACAAAACGCCCCAAAGAAGCTCAAGAACTTCTTTGAGCGTAGGGCGTTTTACAGCGCATTCAAACGCGCTGTAAAACGCTCAGGTGAGAACCTTGCCCATAGGGAAACATGAGTTTTCTCCTGTTGAGCGTTTTACAGCGCGTTCGAACGCGCTGTAAAACGCGCAAGTGTGAACTGAGGGTTATTGTACTCACCATCACCACCTCCTCAGGCAGAGAGTTCCATAGTCTCACTGCTCTTACCATAAAGAATCCTCTTCTATGTTTGTGTACAAACCTTCTTTCCTCCAGACACAGAGGATGTACACTCGTCACAGTCCTGGGGATAAATAGATGATGGGAGAGATCTCTGTACTGACCCCTGATATATTTATACATAGTTATTAGATCTCCCCTCAGTCGTCTTTTTTCTAAAGTAAATAACCCTAATTTTGATAACCTTTCACGGTACTGTAGATCCCTCATTCCAGTTATTACATTAGTTGCCCTCCTCTGAACCCCTTCCAGCTCTGCTATGGCTGCCTTGTTCACAGGAGACCAGAACTGTACACAGTCCTCCATGTGTGGTCTGACTAGTGATGTGTAAAGTAGTAGGACTATGTTCTCATCACGGGCGTCTATGCCCCTTTTGATGCAATCTATTATCTTATTGGCCTTGGCAGTAGCTGCCTGACACTGGTTTTTGCAGCTTAGTTTGCAGTTTATTAAAATTCCTAGATCCTTTTCCATGTCAGTGTTACCAAGTGTTTTACCATTTAATATGTACGGATGACTTGCATTATTCCTTCCCATGTGCATAACTTTACATTTGTCAGTGTTAAACCTCATCTGCCACTTATCTGCCCAAGCCTCCAATCTATCCAGAACCCTCTGTAGCAGTATATTGTCCTCTTCAGTGTTAATTACTTTGCACAGTTTAGTGTCATCTGCAAAAATTGATATTTTACTATGCAAGCCTTCTACAAGATCATTAATAAATATATTGAAGAGAATAAGGCCCAGTACTGACCCCTGAGGTACCCGTGTACCGTTAATAACCACCCTCTGTTTTCTGTCACTCAGCCAGTTACTTACCCACTTACAGACATTTTCTCCCAGTCCGAGCATCCTCATTTTATATACTAACCTTTTATGTGGTACAGTGTGAAATGCTTTGGAGAAGTCCAGATATACGACATCCATTGATTCGCCGCTGTCAAATCTAGAACTTACCTCCTCATAGAAACTGATTAAATTAGTTTGGCATGACCGATCCCTCATGAAGCCATGCTGATATGGCGTTATTTGCTTATTTTCATTGAGATACTCCAAAATAGCATCTCTCAGAAAACCTTCAAACAGTTTCCCCACAATAGATGTTAAACTTACCGGCCTATAGTTTCCGGGCTCTGTTTTTGGACCCTTTTTGAATATTGGCACCACATTTGCTATGCGCCAATCCTGTGGAACATTCCCTGTCAGTATAGAGTCCGCAAATATCAGAAATAAGGGTCTGGCTATGACATTACTTAATTCCCTTAGGATACGGGGGTGTATGCCATCCGGTCCTGGCGATTTGTCTATTTTAATCTTTTTAAGTAGCTGTTGTACTTCTTCTTGGGTCAAACAGGGCACTTTTAATGGGGGATTTATTTTTACATTCAACATTTCATCTGACAGTTTATTTTCCTCAGTGAATACATTGGAGAAAAAAATATTTAACAGCTTTGTTTTCTCCTCATCGCTCTCTGCAACTCCCCCTTCATTACTCTTTAAAAGGCCGACACCTTCAGATGTATACTTTTTAACATTTATATAATTGAAGAAAATTTTAGGGTTAGTTTTACTCTCTTTGGCAATTAATCTCTCGGTCTCTAGTTTGGCCGCTTTTATTTGTTTTGTACATGTTCTATCCTTGTAGAAATGCTCTTTTGAAGGATAATTGGAAGGTTATTACTCGTTGGAATTTGCGCCCCTTTGTGCACCCAGGCTGCAAAAAGTGTCACTCATGTGGTATCGCCGTACTCAGGAGAAGTAGGGCAATGTGTTCTGGGGTGTATTTTTACATATACCCATGTTGGGTGAGAGACATATCTCTGTAAATTGACAACTTTGTATAAAAAAATTTTAAAAGTTGTCGTTTACAGCGATATTTCTCACACAAAGTATGGGTATGTATAAAAATACACCCCAAAACACATTGCCCTACTTCTCCTGAGTTCGGCGATACCACATATGTGACACTTTTTTGCAGCCAAGATGCGCAAAGGGGCCCAAATTCCAATGAGTACCTTTAGAATTTCACAGGGCATTTTTACGCATTTGGATTCTCACGCTTTAGGACCCCTAAAATGCCAGGGCAGTATAAATACCCCACATGTGACCCCATTGTGGAAAGAAAACACCCCAAGGTATTCCGTGAGGGGCATGGCGAGTTCACAGAAAAAAAAAATTTAAGTTAGCGGAAATTGATATATTTTTTTTTTACAAAGTCTCATATTCCACTAACTTGTGACAAAAAATAAAATTTTACATGAACTCACCATACCCCTCACGGAATACCTTGGGGTGTCTTCTTTCTATAATGGGGTCACATGTGAGGTGTTTGTACTGCCCTGGCATTTGAGGGTCTCCGCAATCATTATGGCCAGCATTAGGAGTTTCTGCGATTCTCCGTATATTGAGCATACGGGTAATGAGATTTTTTTTTCCGTTCAGCCTCTGGGCTGAAAAAAGAAAAAAAATGAACGGCACAGATTTTTTCATTTGCATCGATCAATGTGGATGAAAAAATCTCTGCCAAAATCAGTGACTGCGGTGCGGTGGGCTGGGCGCTAACTACCTAACAAGTAGCTAACTAACTGGCGGTGATAAGGGACCCTTAGGCCCCATTCACACGTCCGCAATTCTGTTTGCGGAACGTAATTGCGGACCCATTAATTTCTATGGGGACAGACTTTGTCCCTCTCGGATCCGGAAATCCGCAAAAATATAGAACATGTCCTATTCTTGTCCGCAATTGCGGACAAGAAAAGGCATTTTCTATATAGTTCTGGCAATGTGCGGATCTGCAAAATGCGGAAATCACATTGCCGGTGTCCGTGTTTTGCGGATCACATATGGACATGTGAATGGAGCCTTACAGGGGGGTGATCAGTGACAGGGGGGGGATCAGGGAGTCTATATGGGGTGATCAGGGGTTAACAAGGGGTTAATAAGTGACAGGAGGGGGGGGGGGTGTAGTGTGGTGCTTGGTGCTACTTTACATAGTTACCTGGTCCTCTGGTGGTCGATCACAGCAAATGGGACCACCAGAGGACCAGGTAGCAGGTATATCGGACGCTGTTAACAAAACAGCGTCTGATATACCGGTTTGATGCGATTTAATTCGCATCTACAGCCTGCCAGCGATTGATCATCGCTGGCAGGCTGTAGTATCACTGCCGAGCTGTCTCGCCTCTCGCGAGATGACGCGCGGATGCGTCCAGGAGGAACAAACCTGCCGCCGCCTGGACGCATACGTGCGTTCGACGGTCGGGAGGCTGATTTAAGGCCCCTTGCAGACGAGCGTTCCTCCCGCAGCGAGTCCGCAACTGAGCTCCCGGCCTGACCTCCCAGCACTGACGGGATTCTCATAGCATTATATTGATTTATGATGCTATGTAACCCTTACAATTCTGGAATGTATTGGATAACATTGGCATTCCAGAATTGTAAATGCGGTGATAAGCGGCGGGGCAGGAAACTATGTGCTCCCGTTCCCCGCCGCAGTATGTGGGTGTTCGGTGTTTGCCCCCCAGCGATGCCAGGCCTGGGTCTACCGACCCGAACGTCCCAATTATATTCCGCCACTGTGCAAAGTGACCATATGTGCCATTCCACAATTACTAGTGGACATTGAATACTTACTGAACACATTATAAACTGTGTGGACAAACGGAGGAATTACCGACAGAAGAAATACTGATCTAACAAATATTATATTCTTTGAGTGACTAAGAAAGAAAGAAAACACAATCGTGATTCTGGGCTGTATATGCTCGTCTGGGTATTTGTCAGCCCGTTTTCAAAGGTGCCCGGGCGCAGGGTCGGCGCGTCCTATAGTCGGACTGGGAGTGCCTCATGCTGCAGCCGCCCGAGCCCTGTACATAGAGCCTCAGCTGCAGCACTGCCCGGGCTGGCACGTCCATGAGGGCGCACCGCCCCTGGGCACAGCATTAAGAGAGGGACTGACAGGAGGGAAGCACTCAGCGCTCCCTCCTGTCTCACTCCCTCATTGTAGAATGACGAGGGGGAAAGAGAATGACAAGGGGGGAAGGGGAATGACAAGAGGGGGAAAGTGAATGACAAGAGGGGGGAAGAGAATGACAAGGGGGGAGGGAAAGAGAATGACAAGGGGAGAAAGAGAATGACAAGGGGTAAAGAGAATCACATGGGGGTGACAAGAGGAGGGAAAGTGAATGACAAGGGGGTGGTAGAGAATGACACGGGGGAAAGTGAATAACGAGTGGGGAAAGAGAATGACATGGTGGGGGGGAGAATGACAAGGGGGGGAAAGAGAACCACAAGATGGGGGAAATGAATGACAAGAGGGGTAAAAAGAATGACAAGAGGGGGAAAGAGAATGACAAGGGGGGAAAGAGAATGACATGGGGGGAGGAGAATGACATGAGGAAGAATGACAAGAGGGGGAAAAAGAATGACACGAGGGGGAAAGAGAATGACAAGAGGGGGAAAGAGAATGACAAGAGGGGGAAAGAGAATGACATGGGGGGGGGCGGAGAATGACACGAGGGGGAAAGAGAATGACACGTGGGGAGGGAGAATGACAAGAGGGGGAAAGAGAATGACAGGGGGGGGATGACAAGAGGGGGAAAGAGCTGGGGGTTGTAGTGATGCGGGGAATGCAGAGGCTGAACCCCAGCTGGGGGTTGTAGTGATGCAGAGACTGCAGAGGTTGAGCCCCAGGTGGGAGTTGTAGTGATGTGGGGACTGCAGAGATTGAGTGCCAGCTGGGGGTTATAGTGCTCAGTAAAGTGTCATGGTGCCCGCTGTGTTTGTGCCCTTCGGACCCCTCTGCCCTCTCCTCAGGACCCTGTAAGCCTTGTAAGGGTTTCCACATGTCATGGCGGCCACCAGGGGCGATCACTTGGACACTGGCAGCGTCTGACTTGTCATATAACCTATTGAAGAGGGGGCCCTATATACTGGCACATTATGGGGGGCCCTATATACACGCACATTATGGGGGGCACTATGGAGAAGAGCGGAAGGAACACTCTGGGGGCCCTATGTACTGGCATGCATCATTGGGGGGCTCTATGGAGAAGTGTGGGGGGGAAGGAGCACTATGGGGGCATCTACTGGGGGCTTTATGACACGGCTCCGTCTGGCTCTTAACTTTTTTAGCTGGCTCCTAGATTCCAAGGAAATTTGTCAAGCCCTCTGTAAAAAACATCAATCCATCATCTACATCTGCATCAGTTCCATCTGGAATTCTAATATATACACAGCCCAAAATCAGTCACTATCACTGTATGTGTATTAGATACAATTGTCATATTACATATGTGTGTATCATCTGCAGCTAGTCATATGGATCTAATATTTATATTGGTCTCACACTGACATAGATGAGATAACAATATCCCCCCCCCCTTTTTTTTTTTCTTGCTTGGCGCCATTTGGGACCATTCCTCTTTTTTATACTTTTCATTTTTTATATTCTTTGTATTATTTTTTATTATTTTTTCCATTTTTAAATGTTCCTTGTTCTTAACTAATATGTAGAAGGATGTAATGGTTGTGTAATAAATGTTTATATAGAAGGTACATTTATTCTGGATGATTGCAAGTGAGGAGTGTCTGTCTTAACTATAATTGTACTTTTAATATGTACTTATATTGTAATTTTAATATGTTACTGTAGCTCTTTGTATGTCATTTCTATTTTACGATTATCATTATGAATAATATGTCTAATTATACTTTGCTCTTTGTATAATCTAGCTCCCTATCCCTAAAGTAGTTGATCCAGAAGAAGGCAAAAACCCCTGGACACATTCGGCTAATTTATGTCACGGGAAAAATTCCTCCTTGACCCCAGGAAAAGGCGATCAGTCCTAGAACCCTGGATCAAACCCCCTGATATTATTTCTAGACTTCTACTTATCATTCCCAATAACAGATGTTATTATCACTGGGTTTATTATGACAGTTATATTATATACTATATTACTACAGCGGACAATATTACATTGCTTTTATTACTGTCATAATGTGATCTTTCCTAACCTAACAATTATTATTAGACTCTTATTATTATCATCACTATTTATCTCCTATAGATTGTCGCTGCTGGTCGTATTACAGCTTGTTGCCGTCCATCACCGGCAGAATGGTCTGAGGTCTAGATGATGTTCTTCTTTCCTCTGAGGTTGGTCTTAATGGACTGCTGGATGGACTGCTGGCGGATCCTCTGCCTTCTTCCTGCCTGATTTTGAACTTTTCTCATGGTCTTGGTCTTTTTATGCAATTTTTCTTTGTACTTCTTCTCAGTAGCCTCATGTTCCTGCTTCCAGGATGTCTCTGCCTTTTCTCTCTCTCTTGGCCTCCTCCACCTTCAGGACTTTGCACAGTTGGCTTTCTGTCATCAGTGCAGGATCTGGATCATCTTCATCCAGTGGCCAAGGCAGGTATTTCTTCTGAGCTTCCTAGTTGGTGGGCATGAGGTGCTAAGAGAAGATTCAATGAGTGGTCTATGAGGCGTTTATATAAAACCTTCCCATCTATGGACATGGGTCACTGACCTCCATCTTGAAGATTGCCCATGGGAGGAATCACATGCAGTAGATGAGGCATTATAGGTCTCTCTCCTGCACGGTGCGGGGATAAGCTGCAGAGAGAAAGACAACCAGACAATGGGTGGAATTTATTATTGCACCCACACCACTTATCTGGCGTAAAAAGTGTGAAACGCAGTGTTTGCAAATTTTTAAAACGCCACTTTCAACAATTTTTGTTGTAAGTGGTTTTTCTGCACTGCCCTTAGCACTTTCAAGAAGTGGACATGGTGAGGGCAGGGAGGGAGCATGGTAAGGGCAAGGATGGGTGGGGCATCTGGACCATCACATTTATCTTCTTTTACACTAGTTTTCTGGCATAGAAGAAGACTGACATCTAAGGCACCTCCGAGCTTCCGTATATTTAAGATTAGGAGCATGCACTGCTGGATGAGGCACCTAGCTAATGACGAAGCCTGCACCTCATCATAAATGAGGTGCATCCTCCGTCAGAGAAGTGGATCTCGTAGACCAGCTAACTCTCCCCCAATGAGTTTTTCAGATCAATCTAAACCTAGAGTTTGGATCAGGTTTTTATAGTCAAATCTTATTAGCAATCATACTGACTTGAGAAGGGTCCGAGTCCACATGCAGTCCTGTCGGTAGTAGATGTCCTGAGGAGAAGAGAATACAGTAAGTGACCACTTACCACTCCTCATGGATGACAGCAAAGGGGTTCAGTTACCATGAAGCTACTGACCTCCAGAGTAGTCCTGCCCACAGCCATCCTGTACTCCTCCTAAATCGGGGAAGTCATAGTGTGATCTGTTAACCCGTAAAAGAGTCACCAACACCGGCAGTTCTCTCCATGTACGGAGATGTCCGCCTAAGTGGAGGACATGTCACTTAAAAAAGGGGCCTATTGCATCACCCACTTTACACGACTTCTATGTAGGAAATAGAAGATCACGATTTTGCTCAGTGCATTTACACCACACAACTGGCATGCATCCAATGATAAACCTCCTCCCATACAGCTCTGTGTCTCCTGCTTCCCTTCATATAGTAAGTGCAATAACTGCCTGCCTGCAGGTGTCACTAGGGGGAGCTCAGTGCATTGGACTATATACAGTTACTGTTGCATGTAATGGAAGCTGTAAAAATATCTTTGCACTGAGCTCCCTCTTGTGGCAGCTGCTGGAAAATATCATGGATCTATGTCAGGAACACAAGAAGAGGCAGTTCAGTGCTGGGCCTCCCTCTCCGCAGGGTGTCCCATAGCCGCCCCTGCATTATATGAGATAGTGGTGCCCCAGCTTTTTGGACATAGGTCACTCCCCTTTTTTTTACAGGACTCCCTCCTTTGCAGAACCTCTTCCCTGCCATGTAATCACACCAGCTCTCTTCTATCTCCTGGTCATAGACCCACTACAGAGCTGTGACCATTGAACAGTGGGACACTCTGCAGCTGAATGGGAAGAGAAAGGCGCACATCCGATCAGGACCCTGAAAGAACAGCCCGCAGCCTGTGTGAGTACAGACGGAGACAGCGGCATTGGTGGAGAGAGGGGCGAGTAAGTATTAACCAAAAGATCCTTCTTCCACAGGATAGTACAAAGGACTGATTACATATACTGCCCGGAGAACCCCTTTAAAGCTTAATGTTGTATTCAGGCAATTTCATGTTATCCCCTTTATACAGGATAGGGGATAGACCCAGGGGTGCACCTAGCCTTACTGCTGCCTGAGGCGAAAACTGAAACAGCGCCCCCATGCCAAATTTTAAACCTCACCCCTTCACTTCAGGCCTACTGTTAAGGACCTACTTGGAAAGCATTACATACAGGGTAATACAGCGCCACATACCTCTTACATCCAATGAGGTCTCCTTCTTTATCTTCTCCATTCAGACCAGATCGCCATGATGATTTCGTTCAGCCATCTAGTGTCTCTGCAGAGTTTGACAACTACTTTTCCATCCTCCTCCCCACTTTCTGAACATCCCATCCTGCCACCTCTAATACTGTCCCCTCTGTGCTCCCCATTATTCTATACTGCAGAAACAAATAAACCCCCTTAAAATACTATTACCACACAGATAGTTCCCCTTCAATCATTATTGGCACACAGTGCCCTAAAAAGATAACTGTGCCCAGCAAATAGTGTCCCTGAAACTTATATGGTATCGTAAACAGTGTCCTCCAAAAATAATTGTGCTAAGCTGATACTGTGCCAGGGTGCCTCCCGATGTAACAGTCCTCCCAAAAGTCCCACCAATAGTAATAGTTCTCTGCCAGAGTGCACTATGTGGTAACAGTGCACCCAATAGTAATAATGTCCCTCATTTTGCCCCCAGAAGTAATAATTCACACTATGATGTGTGCCAGTACAAAAAATGACCCTGTATAATGTTTGCCAGTAAAATAATTCCTCCTTGCAACGTGTGCCAGTACAAAAATCCTCCCTTATAATGTGTTCTAATGCAAAAAATGACCCCTTATGTGCCAGTGCAAAAAATGGTCTCTTATCAAGTGTGTCAGTACAAAAAAAAGGACCCCTTTTAGTCCCCCCAGTAGAACGAATGTCCCTATAGTACTTTTTTCAATTACAAAAAATTCCCCCCCACCCCATTGTGGCCCAACAGCACGCTGCCAAATAAAAATAATCAACCCAAATACTTACCTGCATTCTGCTGCCAGCGATGCAGTGAAAGACCCGAACCTCTTCTAGTCTGTTCCCTGAGCTCTCTGCAGCCTGGCTCCGGCAGCGTGATGATGATGACACCGGCCTCTGATAGGTACAGGAACTAGGACTAAAGCCTATTAGAGGAAGCGGTGGGCCAGGGAAACATCGCTCCCATAGCCCGTCGCAGTGTTCAACTGTATCGCTGTCCTGAGTACAGAGATGCAGATGAATATGTAGAGATGAGCTCATTGCCCATGGCCTCACCTGGCCTCATTAGTGTTGCACCCCTGGATAGACATTAGATGGGTGGGGGTCCCACCACTAAGGCCTCGACTGACCACGAGAATAGGGACCTCATAACCTGCAGGCTCCTGGAATCAACTGAGCGGCAGGTTGGGCATACGCACTGCCGCGCCATTCTTCTGTATGGGACTGCTGGAGATAGCGCTGCCCAGTATAGCTATTGTGGGGGGCTCTGTACAGGGCCCTCTGGTCTTGTGACTAGTGGGGTCCCAGTAGTAGGACCCCCACCGATCTAATAGTTAACCCCCATCATGTGAAAAGGTGATAACTTGATATCATAGGAGCACCCCTTTAATGAATCATTACAATGGGAAGTGTTACTTTTTATTGTAGTTGTCAATGCTGAGCAGCAACACTATGAATGCAGGAAAATTCCTTTAATCTGGCATCAGCGGAACCTGACAGATGCCAGATTATCAAATATTTTAGATTATCAGCTGAATTTAAGAGATATAACATACAAATACTAAACCAAATTCTTTATCACAGGCCTTTCCACTTCAGATCTCGCCTGGAAACAAGTGGCGGATAATTAGACCTTCTGGATTATTAGATGCCGGATTACAGAATTTTCACAGTAATAGGTAAGTCAGCGTCCATGTAATAAATGATTATCGGAATCAGGCTTGTCTATGGATTTCAAATTCATCTTTATTACAGAACATCCGGACTGTGGTCGTAGAATGGGATTGTATGAAATAGTAGAATTTCTCTCTTTATTGGTTTCCCAGCAGGAGGTGAGAGACGTTCTCATAGAGCAGTGAGGAGATGCAGCAGGCGGGGGTCACTCCCAGCACGTTGGGGGCTGTTTCCTGGTAGAAGTGGTGGAAACCTTTCCTATAAGACAGAAGAGACAGGAATAGGACCTCATGTTGTAAGGTAACGCCCGTCCTCTCTGTTAGCGGCTGCAGTCCATAGATGGGGTTCTGAGGATGGGCGGAGGTCTCATTAAGCACTGCTGTCACACTAACAGTCACAGGGTGAGAGGATCAGGCAGGCCCACCCTCCCCTTACAGAGGCTTATAGGGGGTTTTACTGCCAAACGATGTACCTAAGGGGGTATTGTGATCTGGACATTTATTAGAAATCGATATGACCTGCCATAAATGTGTTAGAGGAGAACAGTACAGTTATATCCAGTGACTTACAGGTGATGTCTCTGATTGGAGTCGTTCACTTTTCATTTTCTTCTCCATCCGGCCCAGACTGCCATGAAGACTTCTTCCAGGCACCACTTGTGTCTGCAGAGTGTAACGCACGGACATAGTTAAATCTATTGCTTCCCAGCGTCCTCTGTACCATTTCCCACCTCATTGCTGATTATCCTAGATGGTAAAAATGTCCCGTACTGTGCCCTACACAGTAATGATACCCTATTTTATGCCCCACACAGTAGCATTGCACCTTTTCTTTTTGCACCTTTTCTACTTCTATATGGTATACTAATGCCCCCCATGCCAATAATAATTTCCTCATATGTGCCTCTATATGATAATGTCCCCCTACATTACTGTTATCCCCTTCATGCCTCCTGAGGAGGCGGATACATTTGAACCTGGCACTATGGATCTGGGCGGGCCCCCTACCCCTCCTGGTCTGGTTGCACGCCCTGTGACTGTGATGGTTACACCCCTGCTCAGGAGACCTACCACTCAGAACAATACATAGATAATGAGATGGGTTATTACCAGTTTTGGGTCACTGGGTGGATGTAATTCTTATTATAATGTATCTTCAGTTCCTCGTAGGACAGAACCTGGAGGGCCCAGTGTGACGTCTCCAGCAGGCCTGGTACAAACCCCTACAAATACAGGACATGATGGTGAGGGATGGAAAATCCTGAAGTCTGCGATGATGGTAGGACATTATAGAGACACCGATTACCTTGTCCAGGAGGGAATTCCTTCCTGCCTATAGATAGCAGCCAGAGCAGGGAACGTGTCTTTGTATTGTCGTCTTGAGGAGTTATCGTCAGCATCATACTGAAGGGCAAGAGGAGTCTGTAACCCATATTGGGTTAGTACAGGAAAGGGTTAAGGCACCTGCATGAAAGAAATGATCCTCACAAGGTGCAAAGCAAGAGCAACAATTACCTGATAAAGAGTCTAAATATGGCGGTGCAATGGTTAACACTCGTACCTTGCTGCCCTCTGGCCGTAGGATAAAACTGGACCAGGGATATACCTGCCCCCATGTGATCTGTTCTCCTGGAGTGTATTCACACAGCGCAGATTTGCTGCAGCGATTTCTTCTGAATGCAGCTTGCAGAAATCCAGGTGATTACCACCAAAACAACTGATTTTCAATCACAGAAATGTCTCCACCAAATCTGCAGCATGTGAACAAACCCTTAGGGTGCTCCACTTTCCATGCTTGGGTGAACTGACTTTCTACAGCTTTCTGCTGGTGAAGTCATGAAGGACGGGTCCTCAGTTTTGTAGCCTCCATTCTGCTTTTCCCAAATCTTACAGAAACTCCCCATTCTGCTGATACCCCCAATTCTGTGCCTGTTACTTCCCCATCTGCCCCTGTTACTGCACCTGCTGCACCACAAGGTGCCCTCAAGTATTTTACTTAATATTATTTCCCCTTGTGGCCCCTGAATAAACATGAACGCCCCTTGTGGCCCCTGAATAAATATGAACGCCCCTTGTGACCCCTGAATAAACATGAACGCCCCTTGTGACCCCTGAATAAACATGAACGCCCCTTGTGACCCCTGAATAAACATGAACGCCCCTTGTGACCCCTGATTAAACATGAACGCCCCTTGTGACCCTTAAATATTGTACTTAATGTTACCTATTGTACTCCATTTACTGACAGGAGCAGAGATCTTGAGGATTTTAAGTACAAATTGTATTTTAAGATGACCTAAGTTATCATTACACGAAATGAGATCTGTCTGTCAATGCCAGTCATTCGCGGTCTTACCCCGAGCACGTTGAGATGCCGACGCACGCGGGGCCTTTATCGCCGTCTACATGTCAGAAGTGCAACACATAGCCATTAGCGGCCGTCGTCCTCACGTCTGGGCAGCTTCCACGCGTCGTGCCTCGGCAAGTCATATACGTGACATTAAATGAAAAATGCTTCTCAAAGAGGATGCCAGCAAAAGCGTCCAAAGACTCATGCATTCAAAGAATATCATGTCTTGCACACGGTCTTGTGCGTACTAACCGGTCGAAGATGCTGTGATACGCCGATCGACTGAGGCGCTCAGGCGGTTCCTGCGGTGCAGACTGAGTATCAGTCGCGACGCTGATATGTAAAATCGCGGATGACGCGAGCGGTCGCGTGGCCCAGTCGTTTATCGCACCGAGCAGTCATGGTCGAACGTTTCCATCTAGTAGCTGGCGTTCATGCGCAATCAGAGCTCCGTGTTTGAGCAGATCGCTCTGATCGCAGCGACGCTCAATATACAGTACGTTGATAGCCCATTCGATGGTCACCAGCTACCGCAGTGGCCCCAGGTCCCGTCATCTTCTCAACAAAGATGGCAGGCAGGGGTACATCCGGCGATCCTACGTGTATCATTACCGATTGATCACAGAGCGCAGTTTCGGGCGATTCCGGTCAGCAAGGCATCCAGTCCTCATCAACATAAGCCGAGCTGCTGAACGTCTCTCAGAAGGGAATTTCTCCACCCGCGGGATCACAGGCCTGAACACGGCAGTCGCCGGCATTCGTGAGCACACATCAGTCCGCGGAGATGGTGTGGACTTCAGCGCAGCCCCAGGTAAGGGAACAGCACAGCCAGCGGTGTCTCACTATCGCACAGCCACACCAGGAGTCGATAATGGGCACCGCCTCAACATGGTGCTGTTCCATACCTGGGGCTTGAGACAAGGGTCCACACCATCTCCACAATGGATAATGGTAATTGTTTCCTGAGATGGATTAACCTGACCTGTGTCTCAGATCCTGTGATCCCACGGGTAAAGTTCCTTCTGGGGACATTCAGACATATCGGCTTATGATGATGAGTTTGGATGCCTTATTAGGGTCTTGAAATGCCTCTGTGATCAATCAGTAACGATAACACCACATGGGATCACCAGTTAATGCTCCTACCTATGCCATATTTGCTGAGAGATTATTTAGGGACTGGTCCACTCACGGCGGACAGCCAGTAGGAACCTGACATTGATGGAATTTCATCAACATTACTGTTTATATTAGTGGCGATCAGGCGATCAGAACGTCACCA
>JAKVIS010002093.1:0-25714 GCA_033119425.1 Bufotes viridis
GACACAGCATTGGGGTAGAAGAAGGATACTACTGTTGGGGCAGATGGATGGGGAGGATGATCGAAAAATGATGAACTGAAGATATCTATGTTGAAAACTTTGCAGAAGACAAGCGTGGCTGAAAGAAGTCATCATGGCGGTCTGGGCCGAATGGAGATATGAGGACCCAGAATGTGTATAATCACAGGAGACATCACTGGATATAATTGGTATTTCATCTGAAATTTGGAATTGGATCCTTTCAAGTCAAAGCATGAAAAAGATTTTTTAGGGGTAAAGTATTCCTTCACCCCCATAATAGAAATACAATCTCATTTTGGTGTTAAATATACATCTTCTAAAGGAGGTCATGATGCACACTTCTGAAGAAGCCCTTATATAGAATTGGACCTTCTGGAACTTCAGGAAATCAACTTCTCGCTCCAAAAAATAATAACACTTATTCCCTTTGTGTACTTAGTCTATTGCTTGTGGTAGAACAGGGTATTTGTTTTGATTGATGATTGGAGCTGCTTAGCTGCCAAAGCTGCCAAAGCTGCCAAAGCTGCAAAAGCTTATTCTTGATGTCTGTAGTCGTGGCCGAGTGGTTAAGGCGATGGACTAGAAATCCTTTAGGGCTTCCCGCGTAGTTTCAAATCCTGCCGACTACGATTGACATCTTGTTCTTTTGCCTTCAGGGACTATAGGACTGGCTTTTCCATAAACTGTTGCTATCTTGTAAAGAAAGCGAGGCATAATTAAGCTTTTTTACGATGAATTCACATCATTATGAATGTATCTCTGTGTACAAATGCAGCTTGCTATAAGGAGAAAGTATTTAAAAAATCAAAAGGTGGTTGTCAGTGTTATTTTTGTTTTCTTTTCTTCATTAATCATTAGTACATGTGAAAAGATAAAAGTTTGCAATGTATCTTCATTTTTTCACCTTTCGGCAGACTATATTTGCCCAGGACTGTAGGATCTCTGTAAATTTTTAAAATCCCCTATGGTCCTCCAAAAATCTGTCTAGATTGGAACAATAAAGAAAAGATACAGATGATAGAGGAGCTGAAGCTATGAGAGGGAAGAGGAAGGAAAAGAATCATGTTACCATTTCACTGACTCTAGCTAGTAAGGAGTGAGGTGAGTACTGAAGGCAGCAGTCAGGGGTCTGGAACTGCTGGATCATCCTGACTACGGACTATAAAAAACAGTCACTTTTGGAAAGATCATTTTTAGCTAATTGGTGCATCTTATAGTCCACAAACAACGGTAAGTAGGAAATGTAAGATGAGATCTTCAAAGACATGAAACCCAGACCCAAACTCAAGATAAATTAAAAATCATAAATTCATTTATATTCTAGAAAATACCCATAACTTATCTCAGGCCCCAGATTTATAATTGAATTCAGACCCCTATATTAATTCAACCAGGATGGAACCAGAATTTTTTTGTTTTATATAATGATTATTTTTTGGTGTTACCTATGGTTCCTAATCTATCAGAGTTGAATCACAAGCTCCTAAATTAACAGACATGTCAAGTGTGATGACAGGTCCTCTTTAAATCTGTGTGTGGGTAATGTCTGTTAAGAGCAACTTTTCAGTTAGAAATATCTGAGGTCAAAATCTACTGGCTTGAGGATATTTTTTCAATTGACATAAAGTCCCAAATGAAAAGGCACTGCTGAGATTCGAACTCAGGATCTCCTGTTTCCTGTTCGTCCTTGGCAGCACACACCAAAGGGTTAAGTCCCCTAGGTACAACCAGAATTAGAGACCAATTAGTAAGCAGTAGATTGATTAATTAATTAGGAACCTTCCAGTATAAAGCGCCACAAACCACACAGAGCCTTGTATTTTTTTTTTCTCTAGGATCAGCCTGAAGAGACCTTCACCACCCACGTTATCCCCTGCCAGGGTTGATACATTGTGTCCCTCACCCTGAAGATGGAAGCGAGTGTGTTGTTCCCCAGTGCATTTATGTAGCACCTCGCTCCATGCTCTGCCTGCCTCCCTCTGTTTAATGTGGGTTGAGGTTGAGGCAGCAGAGACACGCGCTATAGTAGAGGTACACGCGTGAGAGGATACTGGGGAATCGCGATATCTCGCGCGTGCACACTCAGGCTGGCGCGTCCCGGATGTTTTTTAAATACTCCGCGGCTCCACAACTACATGCACTTGCCAGGACGCTACTCCCTCTGCTTGCCAAGGTAAGGAAGATAGCGTATGGGGATAACATGTATGCAAAATTCTGGCATAGGTTGGATGCAGCTGTCTCCTCTAGCACCTTGTTTTTCCCTTTACAATCCTGGCTGAAACCTTGTGTTTCTCTGTTTAGATGTCTGCCTCTCAAGAGGAATCTCTGAAAAGGAAAAGAAAATCCAGACACTGCTGCTGCAGGAATTGCCAACAGCCTATGCCAGATGATGTTCACTCTGATTTATGTCAGGATTGTGCTGGGGAGTCTGAATCCCAACATAGTGGATTTCTGAGCTGGTTTAAAAATGAATTGACATCTCTGTTTAATGAAGTCAGAGCTTCAAATAAGAAAGCAAAAACGTCTCATGAAGTGTGTGAGCCACAGTGTATCTCATCTTCTGATAGCTCCTCTGAGGGTGAAGTGGACTCAGGCTCTGATAATATGGAAGACATCATGCTGTTCCGTAAAGAGAAGCTAGGGGCCTTCTCAAAGCTGTAAAACACACTATTGAGTCAGAAAGAGATATCTCTGATAAATTACAGTGTGACAAGCTGTTCTATTTTCCCAAAATGGAAAGCAAGGCTTTTCCTGGTCACCCACTGCTCAATAAGTGGATGAAGCAGGACTGGGAGAAACCAGATAAAAATCCAGATCCATGTTCCAGGTTTAAATATATATACAAATTAGCAGATGATGCATGCAAAGAATGGATGTCTGTTCCTAAAGTGGATCTCCCGGTTGCCAGATTGTCAAAAAGTCATTTTTCCCTCTGAAGAGGCCTCTTTACTCAGAGATCCTGTTGACAGAAAAGCAGAAACTCTGTTAAAAAAGGCATATGCGTCTACTTCAGCCTCATGCTTACCATCTCTAGCTTCTGTACCAGTTGCAAGATCCTTGAGAATCTGGCTTTCTCAATTATCTAATGACTTAGAAGATGGGGTTTCAAGGGAGGAAATTCTGAAAAAATTCCGGTTTTGAAACAAGCCTCTGAATTCCTGTGTGACTCACCATTAGATTCTTTGAGGTTTGCATCAAGAGCCATGGCAACTGTAAATTCCGCTAGAAGATCCCTATGGATTAAACAATGGTCAGGTGACCTCTCATCCAAGTTCCATTTTTGCAATCTCCCTTTCCAGCCCACATCATTATTTGGTCCTCAACTGGAAAAAATTTTACAATCATTAAATGATGGTAAAACTACTAAATTTCCCGAAACAAAAAGAAATCGTTTAAATCCTTTCGGTTTCAAAGGAGAAGATCTCCTAGATTTCGGAACAAACAACAGTTTGACAGGCAAAGAAAATTCCGTTCCACACAAGGAAGATCAGACTTTAACAAAAAGGATAAAAACCAACACAATGACGCCAGGCCCCTCCCAGCGGTAGGAGGAAGATTAAAGAACTTTGCTGCTACATGGGAAAATACGTCAAACGACACATGGGTCGTTTCCACTATTCAAAGAGGATATGTCCTGGAGTTTATAAAACATCCTCCAGATCGATTTTGCATAAATCATGCAAGTCCAATAATCTGGCAGTTGCTAGAAGAATTCATAGCAAAAGCTGCCCTAGAACCAGTACCGGCTGCGGAAACAGGCATAGGAATCTATTCAAAGGTGTTCCCAGTGCCCAAACCTGGAAACAAGTGGAGACTAGTAGTGGATCTGACGTTCCTGAACAAATATATTGCCAAGAAGAAATTCAAAATGGAGTCAATCCGCTCAGTGATATCTCTACTAGAGGAAGACAATTACTTGGCATCAATAGATCTTCAGGATGCGTACCTGCACATTCCCATTTTTCCAAAGCATCGGAAGTATCTAAGAATAGCAGTCCAGACTCAAATCGGGGTATCACATCTTCAGTTCACCTGTTTACCCTTCGGGATATCATCAGCTCCCAGGGTGTTCTCGAAAATAGCAGTGGTCCTAGCGGAAGCTCTACACCTCAAGGGAATATGTTGCATACCGTATCTAGACGACTGGTTATTGATGGCAAAATCTTCAGTTCAACTGGCAGAACAGTTAAACGTGGCCCTACTAATGCTCAAGAACCATGGCTTTCTGGTGAATCACAAGAAATCTCAACTTCTTCCATCTCAAGAGATAATCTTCCTGGGCTTCAACCTGGATTCAAAACGCATGAATATCAAGCTCTCCTCAGACAGGATAACGAAAATTTGCAAGAATATAGAGAAAATAATTTCTTCCCCAGAATTTCGTTTCGGAGGGCGATGTCAGTCTTAGGCCTGTTAACATCCTCGGTAGATGCAGTGCCATGGGCGAAAGCTCACTTCAGAGAACTACAACATGCCATCCTAGCAGCCTGGGACAAGAACTATCATTCGTTAGACAGGAAATTCGTGATTCCATGGTCAACACGCCAAGATCTCAAGTGGTGGATATCCTCCAATCACCTGCTAGAAGGGAGAAGCCTACAACCCCAGATCCAGATTCACCTCACTACGGATGCCTCCTCCTGGGGTTGGGGTGCTCATGTCGACAATCTATGGGTGCAAAAGAATGGAGTATTGCAGACTCCAGGAAGTCTTCCAACTGGAAGGAATTAACAGCAGTACGTCTAGCGTTGAAATATTTTCAGGATCAGCTGAAGGATCGCAGTGTCCTAATCCATTCGGACAACATTCCTACGGTGTACTACATCAACAAGCAAGGGGGACAAGGAACAACAGCCTCTCCAAAGAGTGCAGTCGTCTGATGAAGTGGGTCAAGCATGGACAAAAGATATAACAGCGGTCCACATAAAAGGTACATTGAACATCATGGCCGACCAGCTCAGCCGCAAGAAAATCCTTCCGGGAGAATGGAGTCTCAATCCAGCGGTATTCACACAAATAGTGACTCGTTGGGGGAAACCGCATATAGACGCTCATGGCAACAGATCGGAACAACAAAACCAAACTGTTCTGCTCCATTCACCGCTCCCCTCAAGCATATGCGATCGACGGATTGTCAATCAGCTGGAAGAAAGAGTTAATATACATATTTCCTCCAATTCCTATGATCCCGAAGGTGCTCAAGAAAATACAGCAGGATCAAGCGGAAGCGATAGTAATCCTCCCATACTGGCCACGAAGAACGTGGTTTTCCCTAGCTCTCCGCCTATCCAAGGAGAGAATTTGGAGGATTCCGCCCCAACAGGATCTTCTCACTCAAAATGGGATTCTGCATCCAAACCCCAACAGTCTGAAATTGACGGCCTGGAGACTGAGCGGGAGTCTTTAGTCCATTTAGGCCTTCCAGAAGAGGTGATCAGTACACTCCTAGCTGCCCGAAAACCAGCCACAATAAGGGTTTACAACCGAGTTTGGCGCATATTTAAAACCTGGTGTCAAAATACTTCTGAAAACCCAGAATCATTAAATACGGTCATACACTTCCTTCATGATGGCTTCAAAAAGGACTAAAAACCAACACGTTGAAAGTTCACTTTACCGCGATAAATGCGCAGCTGCAGGGGAAATTAACAAATAATCCATTGATCCGCACCTTCTTCAAAGCCCTGAGAAATGTGAATCCGTCATTTCACCATCCCATTCCATCCTGGGACTTGTCGGTGGTATTATCAGCTTTGTGTAAACCACCATTTGAGCCGCTAGAAGAAGCATCACTCAAGCATCTGTCTGCGAAAACCTTGTTTTTAGTTGCCATTGCGTCAGCAAGACGTATAAGTGACCTGCAAGCCCTGTCCTGCAGGGAACCATATTTAAGAGATCTAGGCCATTGTTTGGTTCTTCGCACCATGCCAGGGTTCTTACCCAAAATCGCTTCAACGACTAACATTAATCAGGAAGTTTATCTACCAGTGATCCAGGTTAATACGTCAAGACCAAAGTCATCTACTGGACGTCAGAAGAGCGGTGCTGCACTATATTCAATGCACCTCATCGTTCCGGATATCTGAAAACCTTTTTCTACAACATCAAGGACCAAATAAGGGTAAAAGAGCCAGTAAAGCAACTTTGGCAAGATGGATTAAACAATCAATAGAGTTGGCCTACTCAATTTCTGGCTTGCAATGTCCTTTAGTGATAAAGGCTCATTCAACAAGATCCACGGCTTCCTCCTGGGCGGAGCTAGCGCAAATACCTTTAGAACAAATTTGCAAGGCCGCAACATGGTCCACGTCTTCAACCTTTATTAAGCACTACAGGTTAGACATCCAGGCAGCAGAAGAAGCTTCTTTTGGCAAACGAGTGCTACAATTGGCGGCCAGTGCTCCCTCCCCTTGAGTACTGCTTTAAAGTCCCTTTGGTGTGTGCTGCCAAGGACGAACAGGAAAACGAAAATTTACTCACCGAAATTTTTGTTTCCTGGAGTCCGTAGGCAGCACAATATGCCCACCCGTAAATAAATTATTGCTGCATACAATACAAGGCTCTGTGTGGATTGTGGCGCTTTATACTGGAAGGTTCCTAATTAATGAATCAATCTACTGCTTACTAATTGGTCTCTAATTCTGGTTGTACCTAGGGGACTTAACCCTTTGGTGTGAGCTGCCTACGGACTCCAGGTAACAAAAATTTCGGTGAGTAAATTTTCGTTTTACTAGACAGGCGCTTTAACCAACTAAGCCACAGCGCCTCACTGCTGAGACCCTGGAATCCACCAAAATTGCAAAATATTCAACCGCACTTTTGGCCTGATGGTTAACATATCTGACAGCCATATAATTAACACTCAACTGATTTCAGTGCGTTCTGAATGGAAAAGCAGAAGGTAAGCCTCATTGAAATACAGAGGGGCTAAACATTTGCGCGCATCAAGAGGAATTAAAATGACACCACGCCCATGTCAAAAATCCAAGGGTCTGCTTGGAGTTCTGCCACACATACAACTGTAATGCTGTCCTCTGGGTGGCGATAAAGTTGAATACTTTGGTGAATAATGGGATCCAATGACTCTCGTGCTCTGCCTTTCTCTTTCATATTCCACAGACCATTGCAGTTTAGTATTTGAGGGCATTGTGAAGCATAGCAGACACAGCATTGGGGTAGAAGAAGGATACTACTGTTGGGGCAGATGGATGGGGAGGATGACGAAAAATGATGAACTGAAGATATCTATGTTGAAAACTTTGCAGAGACAAGGCGTGGCTGAAAGAAGTCATCATGGCGGTCTGGGCCGAATGGAGAATATGAGGACCCAGAATGTGTATAATCACAGGAGACATCACTGGATATAATTGGTATTTCATCACAAATTTTGGAATTGGATCCTTTCAAGTCAAAGTATGAAAAAGATTTTTTTAGGGGTAAAGTATTCCTTCACCCCCATAATAGAATACAATCTCATTTTGGTGTTAAATATACATCTTCTAAAGGAGGTCATGATGCACACTTCTGAAGAAGCCCTTATATAGAATTGGACCTTCTGGAACTTCAGGAAATCAACTTCTCGCTCCAAAAATAATAACACTTATTCCCTTTGTGTACTTAGTCTATTGCTTGTGGTAGAACAGGGTATTTGTTTTGATTGATGATTGGAGCTGCTGTAGCTGCCAAAGCTGCCAAAGCTTATTCTTGATGTCTGTAGTCGTGGCCGAGTGGTTAAGGCGATGGACTAGAAATCCATTGGGGTTTCCACGTAGGTTCAAATCCTGCCGACTACGATTGATATCTTGTTCTTTTGCCTTCAGGGAGTATAGGACTGGCTTTTCCATAAACTGTTGCTATCTTGTAAAGAAAGTGAGGCATAATTAAGCTTTTTTACAATGAATTCACATCATTATGAATGTATCTCTGTGTACAAACGCAGCTTGCTATAAGGAGAAAGTATTTAAAAATCAAAAGGTGGTTGTCAGTGTTATTTTTTGTTTTCTTTCTTCATTAATCATTAGTACATGTGAAAAGATAAAAGTTTGCAATGTATCTTCATTTTTTTCACCTTTCGGCAGACTATATTTGCCCAGGACTGTAGTATCTCTGTAAATTTTTAAAATCCCCTATGGTCACTCCAAAAATCTGTCTAGATTGGAACAATAAAGAATAGACACAGATGATAGAGGAGCTGAAGCTATGAGAGGGGAAGAGGAAGGAAAAAGAATCATGTTACCATTTCACTGACTCTAGCTAGTAAGGAGTGAGGTGAGTACTGAAGGCAGCAGTCAGGGGTCTGGAACTGCTGGATCATCCTGACTACGGACTATAAAAACCAGTCACTTTTTGGAAAGATCATTTTTAGCTAATTAGTGCATCTTATAGTCCACAAACAACGGTAAGTAGGAAATGTAAGATGAGATCTTCAAAGACATGAAACCCAGACCCAAACTCAAGATAAATTAAAAATCATAAATTCATTTATATTCTAGAAAATACCCATAACTTATCTCAGGCCCCAGATTTATAATTGAATTCAGACCCCTATATTAATTCAACCAGGATGGAACCAGAATTTTTTGTTTTATATAATGATTATTTTTTGGTGTTACCTATGGTTCCTAATCTATCAGAGTTGAATCACAAGCTCCTAAATTAACAGACATGTCAAGTGTGATGACAGGTCCTCTTTAAATCTGTGTGTGGGTAATGTCTGTTAAGAGCAACTTTTCAGTTAGAAATATCTGAGGTCAAAATCTACTGGCTTGAGGATATTTTTTCAATTGACATAAAGTCCCAAATGAAAAGGCACTGCTGAGATTCGAACTCAGGATCTCCTGTTTACTAGACAGGCGCTTTAACCAACTAAGCCACAGCGCCTCACTGCTGAGACCCTGGAATCCACCAAAATTGCAAAATATTCAACCGCACTTTTGGCCTGATGGTTAACATATCTGACAGCCATATAATTAACACTCAACTGATTTCAGTGCGTTCTGAATGGAAAAGCAGAAGGTAAGCCTCATTGAAATACAGAGGGCTAAACATTTGCGCGCATCAAGAGGAATTAAAATGACACCACGCCCATGTCAAAAATCCAAGGGTCTGCTTGGAGTTCTGCCACACATACAACTGTATTGCTGTCCTCTGGGTGGCGATAAAGTTGAATACTTTGGTGAATAATGGGATCCAATGACTCTCGTGCTCTGCCTTTCTCTTTCATATTCCACAGACCATTGCAGTTTAGTATTTGAGGGCATTGTGAAGCATAGCAGACACAGCATTGGGGTAGAAGAAGGATACTACTGTTGGGGCAGATGGATGGGGAGGATGACGAAAAATGATGAACTGAAGATATCTATGTTGAAAACTTTGCAGAGACAAGGCGTGGCTGAAAGAAGTCATCATGGCGGTCTGGGCCGAATGGAGAATATGAGGACCCAGAATGTGTATAATCACAGGAGACATCACTGGATATAATTGGTATTTCATCACAAATTTTGGAATTGGATCCTTTCAAGTCAAAGTATGAAAAGATTTTTTAGGGGTAAAGTATTCCTTCACCCCCATAATAGAATACAATCTCATTTTGGTGTTAAATATACATCTTCTAAAGGAGGTCATGATGCACACTTCTGAAGAAGCCCTTATATAGAATTGGACCTTCTGGAACTTCAGGAAATCAACTTCTCGCTCCAAAAATAATAACACTTATTCCCTTTGTGTACTTAGTCTATTGCTTGTGGTAGAACAGGGTATTTGTTTTGATTGATGATTGGAGCTGCTTAGCTGCCAAAGCTGCCAAAGCTTATTCTTGATGTCTGTAGTCGTGGCCGAGTGGTTAAGGCGATGGACTAGAAATCCATTGGGGTTTCCCCGCGTAGGTTCAAATTCTGCCGACTACGATTGATATCTTGTTCTTTTGCCTTCAGGGAGTATAGGACTGGCTTTTCCATAAACTGTTGCTATCTTGTAAATAAAGTGAGGCATAATTAAGCTTTTTTACGATGAATTCACATCATTATGAATGTATCTCTGTGTACAAACGCAGCTTGCTATAAGGAGAAAGTATTTAAAAAATCAAAAGGTGGTTGTCAGTGTAATTTTTTGTTTTCTTTTCTTCATTAATCATTAGTACATGTGAAAAGATAAAAGTTTGCAATGTATCTTCATTTTTTTCACCTTTCGGCAGACTATATTTGCCCAGGACTGTAGGATCTCTGTAAATTTTTAAAATCCCCTATGGTCACTCCAAAAATCTGTCTAGATTGGAACAATAAAGAATAGACACAGATGATAGAGGAGCTGAAGCTATGAGAGGGGAAGAGGAAGGAAAAGAATCATGTTACCATTTCACTGACTCTAGCTAGTAAGGAGTGAGGTGAGTACTTAAGGCAGCAGTCAGGGGTCTGGAACTGCTGGATCATCCTGACTACGGACTATAAAAACCAGTCACTTTTTGGAAAGATCATTTTTAGCTAATTAGTGCATCTTATAGTCCACAAACAACGGTAAGTAGGAAATGTAAGATGAGATCTTCAAAGACATGAAACCCAGACCCAAACTCAAGATAAATTAAAAATCATAAATTCATTTATATTCTAGAAAATACCCATAACTTATCTCAGGCCCCAGATTTATAATTGAATTCAGACCCCTATATTAATTCAACCAGGATGGAACCAGAATTTTTTGTTTTATATAATGATTATTTTTTGGTGTTACCTATGGTTCCTAATCTATCAGAGTTGAATCACAAGCTCCTAAATTAACAGACATGTCAAGTGTGATGACAGGTCCTCTTTAAATCTGTGTGTGGGTAATGTCTGTTAAGAGCAACTTTTCAGTTAGAAATATCTGAGGTCAAAATCTACTGGCTTGAGGATATTTTTTCAATTGACATAAAGTCCCAAATGAAAAGGCACTGCTGAGATTCGAACTCAGGATCTCCTGTTTACTAGACAGGCGCTTTAACCAACTAAGCCACAGCGCCTCACTGCTGAGACCCTGGAATCCACCAAAATTGCAAAATATTCAACCGCACTTTTGGCCTGATGGTTAACATATCTGACAGCCATATAATTAACACTCAACTGATTTCAGTGCGTTCTGAATGGAAAAGCAGAAGGTAAGCCTCATTGAAATACAGAGGGGCTAAACATTTGCGCGCATCAAGAGGAATTAAAATGACACCACGCCCATGTCAAAAATCCAAGGGTCTGCTTGGAGTTCTGCCACACATACAACTGTATTGCTGTCCTCTGGGTGGCGATAAAGTTGAATACTTTGGTGAATAATGGGATCCAATGACTCTCGTGCTCTGCCTTTCTCTTTCATATTCCACAGACCATTGCAGTTTAGTATTTGAGGGCATTGTGAAGCATAGCAGACACAGCATTGGGGTAGAAGAAGGATACTACTGTTGGGGCAGATGGATGGGGAGGATGACGAAAAATGATGAACTGAAGATATCTATGTTGAAAACTTTGCAGAGACAAGGCGTGGCTGAAAGAAGTCATCATGGCGGTCTGGGCCGAATGGAGAATATGAGGACCCAGAATGTGTATAATCACAGGAGACATCACTGGATATAATTGGTATTTCATCACAAATTTTGGAATTGGATCCTTTCAAGTCAAAGTATGAAAAGATTTTTTTAGGGGTAAAGTATTCCTTCACCCCCATAATAGAATACAATCTCATTTTGGTGTTAAATATACATCTTCTAAAGGAGGTCATGATGCACACTTCTGAAGAAGCCCTTATATAGAATTGGACCTTCTGGAACTTCAGGAAATCAACTTCTCGCTCCAAAAAATAATAACACTTATTCCCTTTGTGTACTTAGTCTATTGCTTGTGGTAGAACAGGGTATTTGTTTTGATTGATGATTGGAGCTGCTTTGCTGCCAAAGCTGCCAAAGCTGCCAAAGCTTATTCTTGATGTCTGTAGTCGTGGCCGAGTGGTTAAGGCGATGGACTAGAAATCCATTGGGGTTTCCCGCGTAGGTTCAAATCCTGCCGACTACGATTGATATCTTGTTCTTTTGCCTTCAGGGACTAAAGGACTGGCTTTTCCATAAACTGTTGCTATCTTGTAAAGAAAGTGAGGCATAATTAAGCTTTTTTACGATGAATTCACATCATTATGAATGTATCTCTGTGTACAAACGCAGCTTGCTATAAGGAGAAAGTATTTAAAAATCAAAAGGTGGTTGTCAGTGTTATTTTTTGTTTTCTTTTCTTCATTAATCATTAGTACATGTGAAAAGATAAAAGTTTGCAATGTATCTTCATTTTTTTCACCTTTCGGCAGACTATATTTGCCCAGGACTGTAGGATCTCTGTAAATTTTTAAAATCCCCTATGGTCACTCCAAAAATCTGTCTAGATTGGAACAATAAAGAATAGACACAGATGATAGAGGAGCTGAAGCTATGAGAGGGGAAGAGGAAGGAAAAAGAATCATGTTACCATTTCACTGACTCTAGCTAGTAAGGAGTGAGGTGAGTACTTAAGGCAGCAGTCAGGGGTCTGGAACTGCTGGATCATCCTGACTACGGACTATAAAAACCAGTCACTTTTTGGAAAGATCATTTTTAGCTAATTAGTGCATCTTATAGTCCACAAACAACGGTAAGTAGGAAATGTAAGATGAGATCTTCAAAGACATGAAACCCAGACCCAAACTCAAGATAAATTAAAAATCATAAATTCATTTATATTCTAGAAAATACCCATAACTTATCTCAGGCCCCAGATTTATAATTGAATTCAGACCCCTATATTAATTCAACCAGGATGGAACCAGAATTTTTTTGTTTTATATAATGATTATTTTTTGGTGTTACCTATGGTTCCTAATCTATCAGAGTTGAATCACAAGCTCCTAAATTAACAGACATGTCAAGTGTGATGACAGGTCCTCTTTAAATCTGTGTGTGGGTAATGTCTGTTAAGAGCAACTTTTCAGTTAGAAATATCTGAGGTCAAAATCTACTGGCTTGAGGATATTTTTTCAATTGACATAAAGTCCCAAATGAAAAGGCACTGCTGAGATTCGAACTCAGGATCTCCTGTTTACTAGACAGGCGCTTTAACCAACTAAGCCACAGCGCCTCACTGCTGAGACCCTGGAATCCACCAAAATTGCAAAATATTCAACCGCACTTTTGGCCTGATGGTTAACATATCTGACAGCCATATAATTAACACTCAACTGATTTCAGTGCGTTCTGAATGGAAAAGCAGAAGGTAAGCCTCATTGAAATACAGAGGGGCTAAACATTTGCGCGCATCAAGAGGAATTAAAATGACACCACGCCCATGTCAAAAATCCAAGGGTCTGCTTGGAGTTCTGCCACACATACAACTGTATTGCTGTCCTCTGGGTGGCGATAAAGTTGAATACTTTGGTGAATAATGGGATCCAATGACTCGTGCTCTGCCTTTCTCTTTCATATTCCACAGACCATTGCAGTTTAGTATTTGAGGGCATTGTGAAGCATAGCAGACACAGCATTGGGGTAGAAGAAGGATACTACTGTTGGGGCAGATGGATGGGGAGGATGACGAAAAATGATGAACTGAAGATATCTATGTTGAAAACTTTGCAGAGACAAGGCGTGGCTGAAAGAAGTCATCATGGCGGTCTGGGCCGAATGGAGAATATGAGGACCCAGAATGTGTATAATCACAGGAGACATCACTGGATATAATTGGTATTTCATCACAAATTTTGGAATTGGATCCTTTCAAGTCAAAGTATGAAAAGATTTTTTAGGGGTAAAGTATTCCTTCACCCCCATAATAGAATACAATCTCATTTTGGTGTTAAATATACATCTTCTAAAGGAGGTCATGATGCACACTTCTGAAGAAGCCCTTATATAGAATTGGACCTTCTGGAACTTCAGGAAATCAACTTCTCGCTCCAAAAAATAATAACACTTATTCCCTTTGTGTACTTAGTCTATTGCTTGTGGTAGAACAGGGTATTTGTTTTGATTGATGATTGGAGCTGCTTAGCTGCCAAAGCTGCCAAAGCTGCCAAAGCTTATTCTTGATGTCTGTAGTCGTGGCCGAGTGGTTAAGGCGATGGACTAGAAATCCATTGGGGTTTCCCGCGTAGGTTCAAATCCTGCCGACTACGATTGATATCTTGTTCTTTTGCCTTCAGGGACTAAAGGACTGGCTTTTCCATAAACTGTTGCTATCTTGTAAAGAAAGTGAGGCATAATTAAGCTTTTTTACGATGAATTCACATCATTATGAATGTATCTCTGTGTACAAACGCAGCTTGCTATAAGGAGAAAGTATTTAAAAATCAAAAGGTGGTTGTCAGTGTTATTTTTGTTTTCTTTTCTTCATTAATCATTAGTACATGTGAAAAGATAAAAGTTTGCAATGTATCTTCATTTTTTTCACCTTTCGGCAGACTATATTTGCCCAGGACTGTAGGATCTCTGTAAATTTTTAAAATCCCCTATGGTCACTCCAAAAATCTGTCTAGATTGGAACAATAAAGAATAGACACAGATGATAGAGGAGCTGAAGCTATGAGAGGGGAAGAGGAAGGAAAAAGAATCATGTTACCATTTCACTGACTCTAGCTAGTAAGGAGTGAGGTGAGTACTTAAGGCAGCAGTCAGGGGTCTGGAACTGCTGGATCATCCTGACTACGGACTATAAAAACCAGTCACTTTTTGGAAAGATCATTTTTAGCTAATTAGTGCATCTTATAGTCCACAAACAACGGTAAGTAGGAAATGTAAGATGAGATCTTCAAAGACATGAAACCCAGACCCAAACTCAAGATAAATTAAAAATCATAAATTCATTTATATTCTAGAAAATACCCATAACTTATCTCAGGCCCCAGATTTATAATTGAATTCAGACCCCTATATTAATTCAACCAGGATGGAACCAGAATTTTTTTGTTTTATATAATGATTATTTTTTGGTGTTACCTATGGTTCCTAATCTATCAGAGTTGAATCACAAGCTCCTAAATTAACAGACATGTCAAGTGTGATGACAGGTCCTCTTTAAATCTGTGTGTGGGTAATGTCTGTTAAGAGCAACTTTTCAGTTAGAAATATCTGAGGTCAAAATCTACTGGCTTGAGGATATTTTTTCAATTGACATAAAGTCCCAAATGAAAAGGCACTGCTGAGATTCGAACTCAGGATCTCCTGTTTACTAGACAGGCGCTTTAACCAACTAAGCCACAGCGCCTCACTGCTGAGACCCTGGAATCCACCAAAATTGCAAAATATTCAACCGCACTTTTGGCCTGATGGTTAACATATCTGACAGCCATATAATTAACACTCAACTGATTTCAGTGCGTTCTGAATGGAAAAGCAGAAGGTAAGCCTCATTGAAATACAGAGGGGCTAAACATTTGCGCGCATCAAGAGGAATTAAATGACACCACGCCCATGTCAAAAATCCAAGGGTCTGCTTGGAGTTCTGCCACACATACAACTGTATTGCTGTCCTCTGGGTGGCGATAAAGTTGAATACTTTGGTGAATAATGGGATCCAATGACTCTCGTGCTCTGCCTTTCTCTTTCATATTCCACAGACCATTGCAGTTTAGTATTTGAGGGCATTGTGAAGCATAGCAGACACAGCATTGGGGTAGAAGAAGGATACTACTGTTGGGGCAGATGGATGGGGAGGATGACGAAAAATGATGAACTGAAGATATCTATGTTGAAAACTTTGCAGAGACAAGGCGTGGCTGAAAGAAGTCATCATGGCGGTCTGGGCCGAATGGAGAATATGAGGACCCAGAATGTGTATAATCACAGGAGACATCACTGGATATAATTGGTATTTCATCACAAATTTTGGAATTGGATCCTTTCAAGTCAAAGTATGAAAAGATTTTTTAGGGGTAAAGTATTCCTTCACCCCCATAATAGAATACAATCTCATTTTGGTGTTAAATATACATCTTCTAAAGGAGGTCATGATGCACACTTCTGAAGAAGCCCTTATATAGAATTGGACCTTCTGGAACTTCAGGAAATCAACTTCTCGCTCCAAAAATAATAACACTTATTCCCTTTGTGTACTTAGTCTATTGCTTGTGGTAGAACAGGGTATTTGTTTTGATTGATGATTGGAGCTGCTTAGCTGCCAAAGCTGCCAAAGCTGCCAAAGCTTATTCTTGATGTCTGTAGTCGTGGCCGAGTGGTTAAGGCGATGGACTAGAAATCCATTGGGGTTTCCCGCGTAGGTTCAAATCCTGCCGACTACGATTGATATCTTGTTCTTTTGCCTTCAGGGACTAAAGGACTGGCTTTTCCATAAACTGTTGCTATCTTGTAAAGAAAGTGAGGCATAATTAAGCTTTTTTACGATGAATTCACATCATTATGAATGTATCTCTGTGTACAAACGCAGCTTGCTATAAGGAGAAAGTATTTAAAAATCAAAAGGTGGTTGTCAGTGTTATTTTTTGTTTTCTTTTCTTCATTAATCATTAGTACATGTGAAAAGATAAAAGTTTGCAATGTATCTTCATTTTTTTCACCTTTCGGCAGACTATATTTGCCCAGGACTGTAGGATCTCTGTAAATTTTTAAAATCCCCTATGGTCACTCCAAAATCTGTCTAGATTGGAACAATAAAGAATAGACACAGATGATAGAGGAGCTGAAGCTATGAGAGGGGAAGAGGAAGGAAAAAGAATCATGTTACCATTTCACTGACTCTAGCTAGTAAGGAGTGAGGTGAGTACTTAAGGCAGCAGTCAGGGGTCTGGAACTGCTGGATCATCCTGACTACGGACTATAAAAACCAGTCACTTTTTGGAAAGATCATTTTTAGCTAATTAGTGCATCTTATAGTCCACAAACAACGGTAAGTAGGAAATGTAAGATGAGATCTTCAAAGACATGAAACCCAGACCCAAACTCAAGATAAATTAAAAATCATAAATTCATTTATATTCTAGAAAATACCCATAACTTATCTCAGGCCCCAGATTTATAATTGAATTCAGACCCCTATATTAATTCAACCAGGATGGAACCAGAATTTTTTGTTTTATATAATGATTATTTTTTGGTGTTACCTATGGTTCCTAATCTATCAGAGTTGAATCACAAGCTCCTAAATTAACAGACATGTCAAGTGTGATGACAGGTCCTCTTTAAATCTGTGTGTGGGTAATGTCTGTTAAGAGCAACTTTTCAGTTAGAAATATCTGAGGTCAAAATCTACTGGCTTGAGGATATTTTTTCAATTGACATAAAGTCCCAAATGAAAAGGCACTGCTGAGATTCGAACTCAGGATCTCCTGTTTACTAGACAGGCGCTTTAACCAACTAAGCCACAGCGCCTCACTGCTGAGACCCTGGAATCCACCAAAATTGCAAAATATTCAACCGCACTTTTGGCCTGATGGTTAACATATCTGACAGCCATATAATTAACACTCAACTGATTTCAGTGCGTTCTGAATGGAAAAGCAGAAGGTAAGCCTCATTGAAATACAGAGGGGCTAAACATTTGCGCGCATCAAGAGGAATTAAAATGACACCACGCCCATGTCAAAAATCCAAGGGTCTGCTTGGAGTTCTGCCACACATACAACTGTATTGCTGTCCTCTGGGTGGCGATAAAGTTGAATACTTTGGTGAATAATGGGATCCAATGACTCTCGTGCTCTGCCTTTCTCTTTCATATTCCACAGACCATTGCAGTTTAGTATTTGAGGGCATTGTGAAGCATAGCAGACACAGCATTGGGGTAGAAGAAGGATACTACTGTTGGGGCAGATGGATGGGGAGGATGACGAAAAATGATGAACTGAAGATATCTATGTTGAAAACTTTGCAGAGACAAGGCGTGGCTGAAAGAAGTCATCATGGCGGTCTGGGCCGAATGGAGAATATGAGGACCCAGAATGTGTATAATCACAGGAGACATCACTGGATATAATTGGTATTTCATCACAAATTTTGGAATTGGATCCTTTCAAGTCAAAGTATGAAAAGATTTTTTAGGGGTAAAGTATTCCTTCACCCCCATAATAGAATACAATCTCATTTTGGTGTTAAATATACATCTTCTAAAGGAGGTCATGATGCACACTTCTGAAGAAGCCCTTATATAGAATTGGACCTTCTGGAACTTCAGGAAATCAACTTCTCGCTCCAAAAATAATAACACTTATTCCCTTTGTGTACTTAGTCTATTGCTTGTGGTAGAACAGGGTATTTGTTTTGATTGATGATTGGAGCTGCTTAGCTGCCAAAGCTGCCAAAGCTGCCAAAGCTTATTCTTGATGTCTGTAGTCGTGGCCGAGTGGTTAAGGCGATGGACTAGAAATCCATTGGGGTTTCCCGCGTAGGTTCAAATCCTGCCGACTACGATTGATATCTTGTTCTTTTGCCTTCAGGGACTAAAGGACTGGCTTTTCCATAAACTGTTGCTATCTTGTAAAGAAAGTGAGGCATAATTAAGCTTTTTACGATGAATTCACATCATTATGAATGTATCTCTGTGTACAAACGCAGCTTGCTATAAGGAGAAAGTATTTAAAAATCAAAAGGTGGTTGTCAGTGTTATTTTTTGTTTTCTTTTCTTCATTAATCATTAGTACATGTGAAAAGATAAAAGTTTGCAATGTATCTTCATTTTTTTCACCTTTCGGCAGACTATATTTGCCCAGGACTGTAGGATCTCTGTAAATTTTTAAAATCCCCTATGGTCACTCCAAAATCTGTCTAGATTGGAACAATAAAGAATAGACACAGATGATAGAGGAGCTGAAGCTATGAGAGGGGAAGAGGAAGGAAAAAGAATCATGTTACCATTTCACTGACTCTAGCTAGTAAGGAGTGAGGTGAGTACTTAAGGCAGCAGTCAGGGGTCTGGAACTGCTGGATCATCCTGACTACGGACTATAAAAACCAGTCACTTTTTGGAAAGATCATTTTTAGCTAATTAGTGCATCTTATAGTCCACAAACAACGGTAAGTAGGAAATGTAAGATGAGATCTTCAAAGACATGAAACCCAGACCCAAACTCAAGATAAATTAAAAATCATAAATTCATTTATATTCTAGAAAATACCCATAACTTATCTCAGGCCCCAGATTTATAATTGAATTCAGACCCCTATATTAATTCAACCAGGATGGAACCAGAATTTTTTTGTTTTATATAATGATTATTTTTTGGTGTTACCTATGGTTCCTAATCTATCAGAGTTGAATCACAAGCTCCTAAATTAACAGACATGTCAAGTGTGATGACAGGTCCTCTTTAAATCTGTGTGTGGGTAATGTCTGTTAAGAGCAACTTTTCAGTTAGAAATATCTGAGGTCAAAATCTACTGGCTTGAGGATATTTTTTCAATTGACATAAAGTCCCAAATGAAAAGGCACTGCTGAGATTCGAACTCAGGATCTCCTGTTTACTAGACAGGCGCTTTAACCAACTAAGCCACAGCGCCTCACTGCTGAGACCCTGGAATCCACCAAAATTGCAAAATATTCAACCGCACTTTTGGCCTGATGGTTAACATATCTGACAGCCATATAATTAACACTCAACTGATTTCAGTGCGTTCTGAATGGAAAAGCAGAAGGTAAGCCTCATTGAAATACAGAGGGGCTAAACATTTGCGCGCATCAAGAGGAATTAAAATGACACCACGCCCATGTCAAAAATCCAAGGGTCTGCTTGGAGTTCTGCCACACATACAACTGTATTGCTGTCCTCTGGGTGGCGATAAAGTTGAATACTTTGGTGAATAATGGGATCCAATGACTCTCGTGCTCTGCCTTTCTCTTTCATATTCCACAGACCATTGCAGTTTAGTATTTGAGGGCATTGTGAAGCATAGCAGACACAGCATTGGGGTAGAAGAAGGATACTACTGTTGGGGCAGATGGATGGGGAGGATGACGAATAAATGATGAACTGAAGATATCTATGTTGAAAACTTTGCAGAGACAAGGCGTGGCTGAAAGAAGTCATCATGGCGGTCTGGGCCGAATGGAGAATATGAGGACCCAGAATGTGTATAATCACAGGAGACATCACTGGATATAATTGGTATTTCATCACAAATTTTGGAATTGGATCCTTTCAAGTCAAAGTATGAAAAGATTTTTTAGGGGTAAAGTATTCCTTCACCCCCATAATAGAATACAATCTCATTTTGGTGTTAAATATACATCTTCTAAAGGAGGTCATGATGCACACTTCTGAAGAAGCCCTTATATAGAATTGGACCTTCTGGAACTTCAGGAAATCAACTTCTCGCTCCAAAAAATAATAACACTTATTCCCTTTGTGTACTTAGTCTATTGCTTGTGGTAGAACAGGGTATTTGTTTTGATTGATGATTGGAGCTGCTTAGCTGCCAAAGCTGCCAAAGCTGCCAAAGCTTATTCTTGATGTCTGTAGTCGTGGCCGAGTGGTTAAGGCGATGGACTAGAAATCCATTGGGGTTTCCCGCGTAGGTTCAAATCCTGCCGACTACGATTGATATCTTGTTCTTTTGCCTTCAGGGACTAAAGGACTGGCTTTTCCATAAACTGTTGCTATCTTGTAAAGAAAGTGAGGCATAATTAAGCTTTTTTACGATGAATTCACATCATTATGAATGTATCTCTGTGTACAAACGCAGCTTGCTATAAGGAGAAAGTATTTAAAAATCAAAAGGTGGTTGTCAGTGTTATTTTTTGTTTTCTTTTCTTCATTAATCATTAGTACATGTGAAAAGATAAAAGTTTGCAATGTATCTTCATTTTTTCACCTTTCGGCAGACTATATTTGCCCAGGACTGTAGGATCTCTGTAAATTTTTAAAATCCCCTATGGTCACTCCAAAATCTGTCTAGATTGGAACAATAAAGAATAGACACAGATGATAGAGGAGCTGAAGCTATGAGAGGGGAAGAGGAAGGAAAAAGAATCATGTTACCATTTCACTGACTCTAGCTAGTAAGGAGTGAGGTGAGTACTTAAGGCAGCAGTCAGGGGTCTGGAACTGCTGGATCATCCTGACTACGGACTATAAAAACCAGTCACTTTTTGGAAAGATCATTTTTAGCTAATTAGTGCATCTTATAGTCCACAAACAACGGTAAGTAGGAAATGTAAGATGAGATCTTCAAAGACATGAAACCCAGACCCAAACTCAAGATAAATTAAAAATCATAAATTCATTTATATTCTAGAAAATACCCATAACTTATCTCAGGCCCCAGATTTATAATTAAATTCAGACCCCTATATTAATTCAACCAGGATGGAACCAGAATTTTTTGTTTTATATAATGATTATTTTTTGGTGTTACCTATGGTTCCTAATCTATCAGAGTTGAATCACAAGCTCCTAAATTAACAGACATGTCAAGTGTGATGACAGGTCCTCTTTAAATCTGTGTGTGGGTAATGTCTGTTAAGAGCAACTTTTCAGTTAGAAATATCTGAGGTCAAAATCTACTGGCTTGAGGATATTTTTTCAATTGACATAAAGTCCTAAATGAAAAGGCACTGCTGAGATTTGAACTCAGGATCTCCTGTTTACTAGACAGGCGCTTTAACCAACTAAGCCACAGCGCCTCACTGCTGAGACCCTGGAATCCACCAAAATTGCAAAATATTCAACCGCACTTTTGGCCTGATGGTTAACATATCTGACAGCCATATAATTAACACTCAACTGATTTCAGTGCGTTCTGAATGGAAAAGCAGAAGGTAAGCCTCATTGAAATACAGAGGGGCTAAACATTTGCGCCGCATCAAGAGGAATTAAAATGACACCACGCCCATGTCAAAAATCCAAGGGTCTGCTTGGAGTTCTGCCACACATACAACTGTATTGCTGTCCTCTGGGTGGCGATAAAGTTGAATACTTTGGTGAATAATGGGATCCAATGACTCTCGTGCTCTGCCTTTCTCTTTCATATTCCACAGACCATTGCAGTTTAGTATTTGAGGGCATTGTGAAGCATAGCAGACACAGCATTGGGGTAGAAGAAGGATACTACTGTTGGGGCAGATGGATGGGGAGGATGACGAATAAATGATGAACTGAAGATATCTATGTTGAAAACTTTGCAGAGACAAGGCGTGGCTGAAAGAAGTCATCATGGCGGTCTGGGCCGAATGGAGAATATGAGGACCCAGAATGTGTATAATCACAGGAGACATCACTGGATATAATTGGTATTTCATCACAAATTTTGGAATTGGATCCTTTCAAGTCAAAGTATGAAAAGATTTTTTAGGGGTAAAGTATTCCTTCACCCCCATAATAGAATACAATCTCATTTTGGTGTTAAATATACATCTTCTAAAGGAGGTCATGATGCACACTTCTGAAGAAGCCCTTATATAGAATTGGACCTTCTGGAACTTCAGGAAATCAACTTCTCGCTCCAAAAAATAATAACACTTATTCCCTTTGTGTACTTAGTCTATTGCTTGTGGTAGAACAGGGTATTTGTTTTGATTGATGATTGAGCTGCTTAGCTGCCAAAGCTGCCAAAGCTGCCAAAGCTTATTCTTGATGTCTGTAGTCGTGGCCGAGTGGTTAAGGCGATGGACTAGAAATCCATTGGGGTTTCCCGCGTAGGTTCAAATCCTGCCGACTACGATTGATATCTTGTTCTTTTGCCTTCAGGGACTAAAGGACTGGCTTTTCCATAAACTGTTGCTATCTTGTAAAGAAAGTGAGGCATAATTAAGCTTTTTTACGATGAATTCACATCATTATGAATGTATCTCTGTGTACAAACGCAGCTTGCTATAAGGAGAAAGTATTTAAAAATCAAAAGGTGGTTGTCAGTGTTATTTTTTGTTTTCTTTTCTTCATTAATCATTAGTACATGTGAAAAGATAAAAGTTTGCAATGTATCTTCATTTTTTTCACCTTTCGGCAGACTATATTTGCCCAGGACTGTAGGATCTCTGTAAATTTTTAAAATCCCCTATGGTCACTCCAAAAATCTGTCTAGATTGGAACAATAAAGAATAGACACAGATGATAGAGGAGCTGAAGCTATGAGAGGGGAAGAGGAAGGAAAAAGAATCATGTTACCATTTCACTGACTCTAGCTAGTAAGGAGTGAGGTGAGTACTTAAGGCAGCAGTCAGGGGTCTGGAACTGCTGGATCATCCTGACTACGGACTATAAAAACCAGTCACTTTTTGGAAAGATCATTTTTAGCTAATTAGTGCATCTTATAGTCCACAAACAACGGTAAGTAGGAAATGTAAGATGAGATCTTCAAAGACATGAAACCCAGACCCAAACTCAAGATAAATTAAAATCATAAATTCATTTATATTCTAGAAAATACCCATAACTTATCTCAGGCCCCAGATTTATAATTAAATTCAGACCCCTATATTAATTCAACCAGGATGGAACCAGAATTTTTTTGTTTTATATAATGATTATTTTTTGGTGTTACCTATGGTTCCTAATCTATCAGAGTTGAATCACAAGCTCCTAAATTAACAGACATGTCAAGTGTGATGACAGGTCCTCTTTAAATCTGTGTGTGGGTAATGTCTGTTAAGAGCAACTTTTCAGTTAGAAATATCTGAGGTCAAAATCTACTGGCTTGAGGATATTTTTTCAATTGACATAAAGTCCTAAATGAAAAGGCACTGCTGAGATTTGAACTCAGGATCTCCTGTTTACTAGACAGGCGCTTTAACCAACTAAGCCACAGCGCCTCACTGCTGAGACCCTGGAATCCACCAAAATTGCAAAATATTCAACCGCACTTTTGGCCTGATGGTTAACATATCTGACAGCCATATAATTAACACTCAACTGATTTCAGTGCGTTCTGAATGGAAAAGCAGAAGGTAAGCCTCATTGAAATACAGAGGGGCTAAACATTTGCGCGCATCAAGAGGAATTAAAATGACACCACGCCCATGTCAAAAATCCAAGGGTCTGCTTGGAGTTCTGCCACACATACAACTGTATTGCTGTCCTCTGGGTGGCGATAAAGTTGAATACTTTGGTGAATAATGGGATCCAATGACTCTCGTGCTCTGCCTTTCTCTTTCATATTCCACAGACCATTGCAGTTTAGTATTTGAGGGCATTGTGAAGCATAGCAGACACAGCATTGGGGTAGAAGAAGGATACTACTGTTGGGGCAGATGGATGGGGAGGATGACGAATAAATGATGAACTGAAGATATCTATGTTGAAAACTTTGCAGAGACAAGGCGTGGCTGAAAGAAGTCATCATGGCGGTCTGGGCCGAATGGAGAATATGAGGACCCAGAATGTGTATAATCACAGGAGACATCACTGGATATAATTGGTATTTCATCACAAATTTTGGAATTGGATCCTTTCAAGTCAAAGTATGAAAAGATTTTTTAGGGGTAAAGTATTCCTTCACCCCCATAATAGAATACAATCTCATTTTGGTGTTAAATATACATCTTCTAAAGGAGGTCATGATGCACACTTCTGAAGAAGCCCTTATATAGAATTGGACCTTCTGGAACTTCAGGAAATCAACTTCTCGCTCCAAAAATAATAACACTTATTCCCTTTGTGTACTTAGTCTATTGCTTGTGGTAGAACAGGGTATTTGTTTTGATTGATGATTGAGCTGCTTAGCTGCCAAAGCTGCCAAAGCTGCCAAAGCTTATTCTTGATGTCTGTAGTCGTGGCCGAGTGGTTAAGGCGATGGACTAGAAATCCATTGGGGTTTCCCGCGTAGGTTCAAATCCTGCCGACTACGATTGATATCTTGTTCTTTTGCCTTCAGGGACTAAAGGACTGGCTTTTCCATAAACTGTTGCTATCTTGTAAAGAAAGTGAGGCATAATTAAGCTTTTTTACGATGAATTCACATCATTATGAATGTATCTCTGTGTACAAACGCAGCTTGCTATAAGGAGAAAGTATTTAAAAATCAAAAGGTGGTTGTCAGTGTTATTTTTGTTTTCTTTTCTTCATTAATCATTAGTACATGTGAAAAGATAAAAGTTTGCAATGTATCTTCATTTTTTTCACCTTTCGGCAGACTATATTTGCCCAGGACTGTAGGATCTCTGTAAATTTTTAAAATCCCCTATGGTCACTCCAAAAATCTGTCTAGATTGGAACAATAAAGAATAGACACAGATGATAGAGGAGCTGAAGCTATGAGAGGGGAAGAGGAAGGAAAAAGAATCATGTTACCATTTCACTGACTCTAGCTAGTAAGGAGTGAGGTGAGTACTTAAGGCAGCAGTCAGGGGTCTGGAACTGCTGGATCATCCTGACTACGGACTATAAAAACCAGTCACTTTTTGGAAAGATCATTTTTAGCTAATTAGTGCATCTTATAGTCCACAAACAACGGTAAGTAGGAAATGTAAGATGAGATCTTCAAAGACATGAAACCCAGACCCAAACTCAAGATAAATTAAAAATCATAAATTCATTTATATTCTAGAAAATACCCATAACTTATCTCAGGCCCCAGATTTATAATTGAATTCAGACCCCTATATTAATTCAACCAGGATGGAACCAGAATTTTTTTGTTTTATATAATGATTATTTTTTGGTGTTACTTCTATGGTCTCCTTTTAATCTATCAGGAGTTGAATCACAAGCTCCTAAATTAACAGACATGTCAAGTGTGATGACAGGTCCTCTTTAAATCTGTGTGTGGGTAATGTCTGTT
>JAKVIS010002094.1:0-25718 GCA_033119425.1 Bufotes viridis
CCAGCCACTGCTGTTACACCAGATTTACGGTATTGCTATTTTGGCAATTGAATTTCACCCCAGAAAATTATCTATCTTTGCCTGACACTATTAAACTTGGCCAGCCACTGCTGTTACACCAGATTTACGGTATTGCTATTTTGGCAATTGAATTTCACCCCAGAAAATTATCTATCCTTTGCCGGACACTATTAAACTTGGCCAGCCAATGCTGGGACACCAGGTTTATGGTATTGCAATTTTGGCAATTGAATTTCATCCCAGAAAATTATCTATACTTTGCCAGACACTATTAAACTTTGCCAGCCACTGCTGGGACACCAGATTTATGGTATTGCTATTTTGTCAATTGAATTTCACCCCAGAACAAAATATAACCTTTGCCGGACACTATTAAACTTTGCCAGCCACTGCTGGGACACCAGATTTACGGTATTGCTATTTTGGCAACTGAATTTTTCCCCAGAAAATAATAAATCCTTTGCTGGACAATATTAAACTTGTCCAGTCACAGCTGGAACCCCAGATTTACGGAATTTCTATTTTTGCAACTGAATTTCAACACAGAAAATAACATATCCTATGACGGACACTATTAAACTTGTTCCGCCACAGCTGGAACACCAGATTTACGGTATTTCTATTTTTGCAACTGAATTTCACAGCAGAAAATAATATATCCTATGACGGATACTATGAAACTTGTCCATCCACTACTGGGACACCAGATTTATGGTATTGCTATTTTGGCAATTGAATTTCATATAAACCATCAAAAAGTGTGGTGATAAGAAAGCAGGATGCGCTCATACCCATATGCAGTTGTGCATTTCTGTAGGGGAGCACATCCTGCACTTGTAGTACGTTGCTAATGGCAATCACCAGCAAAAAATGCATACAATGGATGATGCCAGCAACGGACAACAAGTACCACAATGGACATCCTACATAAGATGAAATTTATGTGGATGTGGCAAGAATTCAGAACAAACACAGAACCATAGATAGGTGCACACTGCCGTAACACTAAACCCTCACACTGATGTTAAAAATTGAGAGTTAGTTCGACATATCCTACTAGGAGGACGTGTCTTAAGCCTCGGGCACCAGCGTCAAGGTCTCTCAAATAGCCCGTGGGCCCTAACACTCACCTACCTGCGCCGTATGGGCGATATCAGGGGCCAGTGGGCAATTACAGGAGCATTAGGACGACTCACAAACATCTCCTCTGTTACCTCCAGCATGTGGCCATGCTTGCAATGGGAGGTGGGAGGTGTCTATGAGCCCTACTCAAGACTGACTGATATAGCCCAAGGCCAAACAGGTGCACCCAAATGTGACCTGAGGTTGAAATACAGGCACATTTAAAATGGAGTTTATACACCTCCATACATATATATATATAAACCATCAAAAAGTGTGGTGATAAGAAAGCAGGATGCGCTCATACCCATATGCAGTTGTGCATTTCTGTAGGGGAGCACATCCTGCACTTGTAGTACGTTGCTAATGGCAATCACCAGCAAAAATGCATACAATGGATGATGCCAGCAACGGACAACAAGTACCACAATGGACATCCTACATAAGATGAAATTTATGTGGATGTGGCAAGAATTCAGAACAAACACAGAACCATAGATAGGTGCACACTGCCGTAACACTAAACCCTCACACTGATGTTAAAAATTGAGAGTTAGTTCGACATATCCTACTAGGAGGACGTGTCTTAAGCCTCGGGCACCAGCGTCAAGGTCTCTCAAATAGCCCGTGGGCCCTAACACTCACCTACCTGCGCCGTATGGGCGATATCAGGGGCCAGTGGGCAATTACAGGAGCATTAGGACGACTCACAAACATCTCCTCTGTTACCTCCAGCATGTGGCCATGCTTGCAATGGGAGGTGGGAGGTGTCTATGAGCCCTACTCAAGACTGACTGATATAGCCCAAGGCCAAACAATTGAATTTCACCCCAGAAAATTATCTATCCTTTGCCGGACACTATTAAACTTGGCCAGCCACTGCTGGGTCACCAGATTTACGGTATTGCAATTTTGGCAATTGAATTTCACCCCAGAAAAAAAAATATCCTTTGACGGACACTACTAAACATGTCACAGCTGGAACACCAGATTTATTGTATTTCTTTTTTTGCAACTGAATTCCTCCCCTGAAAATAATAAATCATTTGCTGGACACTATTAAACTTGTCCAGTCACAGCTGGAACACCAGATTTACAGTATTTTTATTTTTGTAACTGAATTTCCCCACAGAAAATAATATATCCTATGACGGACAGTATGAAACTTGTCCAGTCACAGCTGGAACACCAGATTTACGGTATTGCTATTTTGGCAATTGAATTTCACCCCAGAAAATGATCTATCCTTTGCCGCACACTATAAAACTTGGCCAGCAACTGCTGGGACACCAGATTTACGGTATTGCTATTTTGGCAATTGAATTTCACCATATAAAATTATCTAACCTTTGCCGGACACTATTAAACTTGGCCAGCCACTGCTGGGACACCAGGTTTATGGTATTGCTATTTTGGCAATTGAATTTCACCCCAGAAAATTATCTATACTTTGCCAGACACTATTAAACTTTTCCAGCCACTGCTGGGACACAAGATTTATGGTATTGCTATTTTGGCAACTGAATTTTTCCCCAGAAAATAATAAATCCTTTGCTGGACACTATTAAACTTGTCCAGTCACAGCTGGAACTGCAGATTTACGGTATTTCTATTTTTGCAACTGAATTTCACTACAGAAAATAATATATCCTATGACGGACACTATGAAACTTGTCCAGTCACAGCTGGAACACCAGATTTACGGTAATGCTATTTTGGCAATTGAATTTCACCCCAGAAAATGATCTATCCTTTGCTGGACACTATTAAACTTGGCCAGCCACTGCTGGGACCCCAGATTTATGGTATTGCTATTTTGGCAATTGAATTTCACCCCAGAAAATTATCTATCCTTTGCCGGACACTATTAAACTTGGCCAGCAACTACTGGGACACGAGATTTATGGTATTGCTATTTTGGCAATTGAATTTCACCCCATAAAAAAATATATGCTTTGCCGTACACTATTAAACTTGTTCAGTCACAGCTGGAACACCAGATTTACTGTATTTCTATTTTGGCAACTGAATTTCTCCCCAAAAAATAATAAATCATTTGCCGGACACTATTAAACTTGTCCAGTCACAGCTGGAACACCAGATTTACGGTATTTCTATTTTTGCAACTGAATTTCACCACAGAAAATAATATATCCTATGACGGATACTATGAAACTTGTCCAGCCACAGCTTGAACACCAAATTTACGGTATTTCTATTTTTGCAACTGAATTTCACCACAGAAAATAATATATCCTATGACGGATACTATGAAACTTGTCCATCCAAGGCTTGGACGCCAGATTTACGGTATTGCTATTTTGGCAATTGACTTTAACCCCAGAAAATTATCTATCCTTTGCCACACACTATTAAACTTTGCCAGCCACTGCTGGGACACCAGATTTACGGTATTGCTGTTTTGGCAATTGAATTTCACCCCAGAAAATTATCTATCCTTTGCCGGACACTATTAAACTTGGCCAGCCACTGCTTGGACACCAGATTTATGGTATTTCTATTTTTGCAACTGAATTTCAACGCAGAAAATAACATATCCTATGACGGACACTATTAAACTTGTCCAGCCACAGCTGGAACACCAGATTTACGGTATTTCTATTTTTGCAACTGAATTTCACCGCAGAAAATAATATATCCTATGACGGATACTATGGAACTTGTCCATCCACTGCTAGGACACCAGATTTACGGTATTGCAGTTTTGGCAATTGAATTTCACCCCAGAAAAAAAAATATCCTTTGCCAGACACTATTAAACTTGTCACAGCTGAAACACCAGATTTATTGTATTTCTTTTTTGCAACTGAATTTCTCCCCAGAAAAAATAAATCCTTTGCTGGACACTATTAAACTTGTCCAGTCACAGCTGGAACACCAGATTTACAGTATTTTTATTTTTGTAACTGAATTTCCCCACAGAAAATAATATATCCTATGACGGACAGTATGAAACTTGTCCAGTCACAGCTGGAACACCAGATTTACGGTATTGCTATTTTGGCAATTGAATTTCACCCCAGAAAATGATCTATCCTTTGCCGCACACTATTAAACTTGGCCAGCAACTGCTGGGACACCAGATTTACGGTATTGCTATTTTGGCAATTGAATTTCACCATATAAAATTATCTATCCTTTGCCGGACACTATTAAACTTGGCCAGCCACTGCTGGGACACCAGGTTTATGGTATTGCTATTTTGGCAATTGAATTTCACCCCAGAAAATTATCTATACTTTGCCAGACACTATTAAACTTTTCCAGCCACTGCTGGGACACCAGATTTACGGTATTGCTATTTTGGCAACTGAATTTTTCCCCAGAAAATAATAAATCCTTTGCTGGACACTATTAAACTTGTCCAGTCACAGCTCGAACCGCAGATTTACGGTATTTCTATTTTTGCAACTGAATTTCACTACAGAAAATAATATATCCTATGACGGACACTATGAAACTTGTCCAGTCACAGCTGGAACACCAGATTTACGGTAATGCTATTTTAGCAATTGAATTTCACCCCAGAAAATGATCTATCCTTTGCTGGACACTATTAAACTTGGCCAGCCACTGCTGGGATACCAGATTTACGGTATTGCTATTTTGGCAATTGAATTTCACCCCAGAAAATTATCTATCCTTTGCCGGACACTATTAAACTTGGCCAGCCACTGCTGGCACACCAGATTTATGGTATTGCTATTTTGCCAATTGAATTTCACCCCAGAAAATGATCTATCCTTTGCCGCACACTATTAAACTTGGCCAGCAACTGCTGGGACACCAGATTTACGGTATTGCTATTTTGGCAATTGAATTTCACCACATAAAATTATCTATCCTTTGCCGGACACTATTAAACTTGGCCAGCCACTGCTGGGACACCAGGTTTATGGTATTGCTATTTTGGCAATTGAATTTCACCCCAGAAAATTATCTATACTTTGCCAGACACTATTAAACTTTTCCAGCCACTGCTGGGACACCAGATTTATGGTATTGCTATTTTGGCAACTGAATTTTTCCCCAGAAAATAATAAATCCTTTGCTGGACACTATTAAACTTGTCCAGTCACAGCTGGTACCGCAGATTTACGGTATTTCTATTTTTGCAACTGAATTTCACTACAGAAAATAATATATCCTAAGTCGGACACTATGAAACTTGTCCAGTCACAGCTGGAACACCAGATTTACGGTAATGCTATTTTGGCAATTGAATTTCACCCCAGAAAATTATCTATCCTTTGCCGGACACTATTAAACTTGGCCAGCCACTGCTGGGATACCAGATTTACGGTATTACTATTTTGGCAATTGAATTTCACCCCAGAAAATTATCTATCCTTTGCCGGACACTATTAAACTTGGACCAGCCACTGCTGGGACACCAGATTTATGGTATTGCTATTTTGGCTATTGAATTTCACCCCAGAACAAAATATATCCTTTGCGGGATACTATTAAACTTTGCAAGCCACTACTGGGACACCAGATTTACAGTATTGCTATTTTGGCTATTGAATTTCACCCCAGCACAAAATATATCCTTTGCCGGACACTATTAAACTTTGCCAGCCACTGCTGGGACACCAGATTTACGGTATTGCTATTTTGGCAACTGAATTTCACCCCAGAAAAAATATATCCTTTGCCGGACACTATTAAACTTGGCCAGACACTGCTGGGACACCAGATTTATGGTATTGCTATTTTGGCAATTGAATTGCACCCCAGAAAAAATATATCCTTTGCCGGACACTATTAAACTTTTCCAGCCACTGCTGGGACACCAGATTTACGGTATTGCTATTTTGGCTATTGAATTTCACCCCAGAAAAAAATATATCCTTTGCCGGACACTATTAAACTTTTCCAGCCACTGCTGGGACACCAGATTTACGGTATTGCTATTTTGGCTATTTAATTTCACCCCAGAAAAAAATATATCCTTTGCCGAACACTATTAAACTTGTCCAGTCACAGCTGGAACACCAGATTCAGGGTATTGCTATATTGGCAAGTGAATTTCACCCCAGAACAAAATCTATCCTTTGACGGATACTATTAAACTTGTCCAGTCACAGCTGGGACACCAGATTTACGGTATTGCTATTTTGGCAATTGATTTTCACCCCAGAAAAAAATATACCCTTTACAGAAAGATTTAAACTAGGCCTGCAACAGCTGGAACACCAGATTCAGGGTATTGCTATTTTGGAAATTGAATTTTACCCCAGAACAAAATATATCCTTTGCCGGACACTATTAAACTTGTCCAGTCACAGCTGGAACACCAGATTTACTGTATTTCTATTTTGGCAATTGAATTTCTCCCCAAAAATAATAAATCATTTGCCGGACACTATTAAACTTGTCCAGTCACAGCTGGAACACCAGATTTACGGTATTTCTATTTTTGCAACTGAATTTCAATGCAGAAAATAACATATCCTATGACAGACACTATTAAACTTGTCCAGCCACAGCTGGAACACCAAATTTAAGGTATTTCTATTTTTGCAACTGAATTTCACCACAGAAAATAATATATCCTATGACGGATACTATGAAACTTGTCCATCCAAGGCTGGGACGCCAGATTTACGGTATTGCTATTTTGGCAATTGAATTTCACCCCAGAAAATTATCTATCCTTTGCCACACACTATTAAACTTGGCCAGCCACTGCTGGGACACCAGATTTACGGTATTGCTGTTTTGGCAATTGAATTTCACCCCAGAAAATTATCTATCCTTTGCCGGACACTATTAAACTTGGCCAGCCACTGCTGGGACACCAGATTTATGGTATTGCTTTTTGGCAATTGAATTTCACCCCAGAAAATTATCTATCCTTTGCCGGACACTATTAAACTTGGCCAGCCACTACTGGGACACGAGATTTATGGTATTGCTATTTTGGCAATTGAATTTCACCCCATAAAAAATATATGCTTTGCCGTACACTATTAAACTTGTTCAGTCACAGCTGGAACACCAGATTTACTGTATTTCTATTTTGGCAACTGAATTTCTCCCCAAAAATAATAAATCATTTGCCGGACACTATTAAACTTGTCCAGTCACAGCTGGAACACCAGATTTACGGTATTTCTATTTTTGCATCTGAATTTCAATGCAGAAAATAATATATCCTATGACGGATACTATGAAACTTGTCCATCCAAGGCTGGGACGCCAGATTTACGGTATTGCTATTTTGGCAATTGAATTTCACCCCAGAAAATTATCTATCCTTTGCCACACACTATTAAACTTGGCCAGCCACTGCTAGGACACCAGATTTACGGTATTGCTGTTTTGGCAATTGAATTTCACCCCAGAAAATTATCTATCCTTTGCCGGACACTATTAAACTTGGCCAGCCACTGCTTGGACACCAGATTTATGGTATTTCTATTTTTGCAACTGAATTTCAACGCAGAAAATAACATATCCTATAACGGACACTATTAAACTTGTCCAGCCACAGCTGGAACACCAGATTTACGGTATTTCTATTTTTGCAACTGAATTTAACCGCAGAAAATAATATATCCTATGACGGATACTATGGAACTTGTCCATCCACTGCTGGGACACCAGATTTACGGTATTGCTATTTTGGCAATTGAATTTCACCCCAGAAAATTATCTATTTTTGCCGGACACTAATAAACTTGGCCAGCCACTGCTGGGACACCAGATTTACGGTATTGCAGTTTTGGCAATTGAATTTCACCCCAGAAAAAAAAATATCCTTTGCCGGACACTATTAAACTTGTCATAGCTGGAACACCAGATTTATTGTATTTCTTTTTTGCAACTGAATTTCTCCCCAGAAAATAATAAATCCTTTGCTGGACACTATTAAACTTGTCCAGTCACAGCTGGAACACCAGATTTACAGTATTTCTATTTTTGCAACTGAATTTCCCCACAGAAAATAATATATCCTATGACGGACAGTATGAAACTTGTCCAGTCACAGCTGGAACACCAGATTTACGGTATTGCTATTTTGGCAATTGAATTTCACCACATAAAATTATCTATCCTTTGCCGGACACTATTAAACTTGGCCAGCCACTGCTGGGACACCAGGTTTATGGTATTGCTATTTTGGCAATTGAATTTCACCCCAGAAAATTATCTATACTTTGCCAGACACTATTAAACTTTTCCAGCCACTGCTGGGACACCAGATTTACGGTATTGCTATTTTGGCAACTGAATTTTTCCCTAGAAAATAATAAATCCTTTGCTGGACACTATTAAACTTGTCCAGTCACAGCTGGAACCGCAGATTTACGGTATTTCTATTTTTGCAACTGAATTTCACTACAGAAAATAATATATCCTATGACGGACACTATGAAACTTGTCCAGTCACAGCTGGAACACCAGATTTACGGTAATGCTATTTTGGCAATTGAATTTGACCCCAGAAAATGATCTATCCTTTGCTGGACACTATTAAACTTGGCCAGCCACTGCTAGGATACCAGATTTACGGTATTGCTATTTTGGCAATTGAATTTCACCCCAGAAAATTATCTATCCTTTGCCGGACACTATTAAACTTGGCCAGCCACTGCTGGCACACCAGATTTATGGTATTGCTATTTTGGCAATTGAATTTCACCCCAGAAAATTATCTATCCTTTGCCGGACACTATTAAACTTGGCCAGCCACTGCTGGCACACCAGATTTATGGTATTGCTATTTTGGCAATTGAATTTCACCCCAGAAAATGATCTATCCTTTGCCGCACACTATTAAACTTGGCCAGCAACTGCTGGGACACCAGATTTACGGTATTGCTATTTTGGCAATTGAATTTCACCACATAAAATTATCTATCCTTTGCCGGACACTATTAAACTTGGCCAGCCACTGCTGGGACACCAGGTTTATGGTATTGCTATTTTGGCAATTGAATTTCACCCCAGAAAATTATCTATACTTTGCCAGACACTATTAAACTTTTCCAGCCACTGCTGGGACACCAGATTTACGGTATTGCTATTTTGGCAACTGAATTTTTCCCCAGAAAATAATAAATCCTTTGCTGGACACTATTAAACTTGTCCAGTCACAACTGGAACCGCAGATTTACGGTATTTCTTTTTTTGCAACTGAATTTCACTACAGAAAATAATATATCCTATGACGGACACTATGAAACTTATCCAGTCACAGCTGGAACACCAGATTTACGGTAATGCTATTTTGGCAATTGAATTTCACCCCAGAAAATAATCTATCCTTTGCCGGACACTATTAAACTTGGCCAGCCACTGCTGGGATACCAGATTTACGGTATTACTATTTTGGCAATTTAATTTCACCCCAGAAAATTATCTATCCTTTGCCGGACACTATTAAACTTGGCCAGCCACTGCTGGCACACCAGATTTATGGTATTGCTATTTTGGCAATTGAATTTCACCCCAGAAAATTATCTATCCTTTGCCGGACACTATTAAACTTGGCCAGCAACTACTGGGACACGAGATTTATGGTATTGCTATTTTTTCAATTGAATTTCACCCCATAAAAAAATATATGCTTTGCCGTACACTATTAAACTTGTTCAGTCACAGCTGGAACACCAGATTTACTGTATTTCTATTTTGGCAACTGAATTTCTCCCCAAAAAATAATAAATCATTTGCCGGACACTATTAAACTTGTCCAGTCACAGCTGGAACACCAGATTTACGGTATTTCTATTTTTGCAACTGAATTTCACCACAGAAAATAATATATCCTATGACGGATACTATGAAACTTGTCCAGCCACAGCTGGAACACCAAATTTACGGTATTTCTATTTTTGCAACTGAATTTCACCACAGAAAATAATATATCCTATGACGGATACTATGAAACTTGTCCATCCAAGGCTTGGACGCCAGATTTACCGTATTGCTATTTTGGCAATTGAATTTAACCCCAGAAAATTATCTATCCTTTGCCACACACTATTAAACTTTGCCAGCCACTGCTGGGACACCAGATTTACGGTATTGCTGTTTTGGCAATTGAATTTCACCCCAGAAAATTATCTATCCTTTGCCGGACACTATTAAACTTGGCCAGCCACTGCTTGGACACCAGATTTATGGTATTTCTATTTTTGCAACTGAATTTCAACGCAGAAAATAACATATCCTATGACGGACACTATTAAACTTGTCCAGCCACAGCTGGAACACCAGATTTACGGTATTTCTATTTTTGCAACTGAATTTCACCGCAGAAAATAATATATCCTATGACGGATACTATGGAACTTGTCCATCCACTGCTAGGACACCAGATTTACGGTATTGCAGTTTTGGCAATTGAATTTCACCCCAGAAAAAAAAATATCCTTTGCCAGACACTATTAAACTTGTCACAGCTGAAACACCAGATTTATTGTATTTCTTTTTTGCAACTGAATTTCTCCCCAGAAAATAATAAATCCTTTGCTGGACACTATTAAACTTGTCCAGTCACAGCTGGAACACCAGATTTACAGTATTTTTATTTTTGTAACTGAATTTCCCCACAGAAAATAATATATCCTATGACGGACAGTATGAAACTTGTCCAGTCACAGCTGGAACACCAGATTTACGGTATTGCTATTTTGGCAATTGAATTTCACCCCAGAAAATGATCTATCCTTTGCCGCACACTATTAAACTTGGCCAGCAACTGCTGGGACACCAGATTTACGGTATTGCTATTTTGGCAATTGAATTTCACCATATAAAATTATCTATCCTTTGCCGGACACTATTAAACTTGGCCAGCCACTGCTGGGACACCAGGTTTATGGTATTGCTATTTTGGCAATTGAATTTCACCCCAGAAAATTATCTATACTTTGCCAGACACTATTAAACTTTTCCAGCCACTGCTGGGACACCAGATTTACGGTATTGCTATTTTGGCAACTGAATTTTTCCCCAGAAAATAATAAATCCTTTGCTGGACACTATTAAACTTGTCCAGTCACAGCTCGAACCGCAGATTTACGGTATTTCTATTTTTGCAACTGAATTTCACTACAGAAAATAATATATCCTATGACGGACACTATGAAACTTGTCCAGTCACAGCTGGAACACCAGATTTACGGTAATGCTATTTTAGCAATTGAATTTCACCCCAGAAAATGATCTATCCTTTGCTGGACACTATTAAACTTGGCCAGCCACTGCTGGGATACCAGATTTACGGTATTGCTATTTTGGCAATTGAATTTCACCCCAGAAAATTATCTATCCTTTGCCGGACACTATTAAACTTGGCCAGCCACTGCTGGCACACCAGATTTATGGTATTGCTATTTTGCCAATTGAATTTCACCCCAGAAAATGATCTATCCTTTGCCGCACACTATTAAACTTGGCCAGCAACTGCTGGGACACCAGATTTACGGTATTGCTATTTTGGCAATTGAATTTCACCACATAAAATTATCTATCCTTTGCCGGACACTATTAAACTTGGCCAGCCACTGCTGGGACACCAGGTTTATGGTATTGCTATTTTGGCAATTGAATTTCACCCCAGAAAATTATCTATACTTTGCCAGACACTATTAAACTTTTCCAGCCACTGCTGGGACACCAGATTTATGGTATTGCTATTTTGGCAACTGAATTTTTCCCCAGAAAATAATAAATCCTTTGCTGGACACTATTAAACTTGTCCAGTCACAGCTGGTACCGCAGATTTACGGTATTTCTATTTTTGCAACTGAATTTCACTACAGAAAATAATATATCCTAAGTCGGACACTATGAAACTTGTCCAGTCACAGCTGGAACACCAGATTTACGGTAATGCTATTTTGGCAATTGAATTTCACCCCAGAAAATTATCTATCCTTTGCCGGACACTATTAAACTTGGCCAGCCACTGCTGGGATACCAGATTTACGGTATTACTATTTTGGCAATTGAATTTCACCCCAGAAAATTATCTATCCTTTGCCGGACACTATTAAACTTGGACCAGCCACTGCTGGGACACCAGATTTATGGTATTGCTATTTTGGCTATTGAATTTCACCCCAGAACAAAATATATCCTTTGCGGGATACTATTAAACTTTGCAAGCCACTACTGGGACACCAGATTTACAGTATTGCTATTTTGGCTATTGAATTTCACCCCAGCACAAAATATATCCTTTGCCGGACACTATTAAACTTTGCCAGCCACTGCTGGGACACCAGATTTACGGTATTGCTATTTTGGCAACTGAATTTCACCCCAGAAAAAATATATCCTTTGCCGGACACTATTAAACTTGGCCAGACACTGCTGGGACACCAGATTTATGGTATTGCTATTTTGGCAATTGAATTGCACCCCAGAAAAAATATATCCTTTGCCGGACACTATTAAACTTTTCCAGCCACTGCTGGGACACCAGATTTACGGTATTGCTATTTTGGCTATTGAATTTCACCCCAGAAAAAATATATCCTTTGCCGGACACTATTAAACTTTTCCAGCCACTGCTGGGACACCAGATTTACGGTATTGCTATTTTGGCTATTTAATTTCACCCCAGAAAAAAATATATCCTTTGCCGAACACTATTAAACTTGTCCAGTCACAGCTGGAACACCAGATTCAGGGTATTGCTATATTGGCAAGTGAATTTCACCCCAGAACAAAATCTATCCTTTGACGGATACTATTAAACTTGTCCAGTCACAGCTGGGACACCAGATTTACGGTATTGCTATTTTGGCAATTGATTTTCACCCCAGAAAAAAATATACCCTTTACAGAAAGATTTAAACTAGGCCTGCAACAGCTGGAACACCAGATTCAGGGTATTGCTATTTTGGAAATTGAATTTTACCCCAGAACAAAATATATCCTTTGCCGGACACTATTAAACTTGTCCAGTCACAGCTGGAACACCAGATTTACTGTATTTCTATTTTGGCAATTGAATTTCTCCCCAAAAATAATAAATCATTTGCCGGACACTATTAAACTTGTCCAGTCACAGCTGGAACACCAGATTTACGGTATTTCTATTTTTGCAACTGAATTTCAATGCAGAAAATAACATATCCTATGACAGACACTATTAAACTTGTCCAGCCACAGCTGGAACACCAAATTTAAGGTATTTCTATTTTTGCAACTGAATTTCACCACAGAAAATAATATATCCTATGACGGATACTATGAAACTTGTCCATCCAAGGCTGGGACGCCAGATTTACGGTATTGCTATTTTGGCAATTGAATTTCACCCCAGAAAATTATCTATCCTTTGCCACACACTATTAAACTTGGCCAGCCACTGCTGGGACACCAGATTTACGGTATTGCTGTTTTGGCAATTGAATTTCACCCCAGAAAATTATCTATCCTTTGCCGGACACTATTAAACTTGGCCAGCCACTGCTGGGACACCAGATTTATGGTATTGCTATTTTGGCAATTGAATTTCACCCCAGAAAATTATCTATCCTTTGCCGGACACTATTAAACTTGGCCAGCCACTACTGGGACACGAGATTTATGGTATTGCTATTTTGGCAATTGAATTTCACCCCATAAAAAAATATATGCTTTGCCGTACACTATTAAACTTGTTCAGTCACAGCTGGAACACCAGATTTACTGTATTTCTATTTTGGCAACTGAATTTCTCCCCAAAAATAATAAATCATTTGCCGGACACTATTAAACTTGTCCAGTCACAGCTGGAACACCAGATTTACGGTATTTCTATTTTTGCATCTGAATTTCAATGCAGAAAATAATATATCCTATGACGGATACTATGAAACTTGTCCATCCAAGGCTGGGACGCCAGATTTACGGTATTGCTATTTTGGCAATTGAATTTCACCCCAGAAAATTATCTATCCTTTGCCACACACTATTAAACTTGGCCAGCCACTGCTAGGACACCAGATTTACGGTATTGCTGTTTTGGCAATTGAATTTCACCCCAGAAAATTATCTATCCTTTGCCGGACACTATTAAACTTGGCCAGCCACTGCTTGGACACCAGATTTATGGTATTTCTATTTTTGCAACTGAATTTCAACGCAGAAAATAACATATCCTATAACGGACACTATTAAACTTGTCCAGCCACAGCTGGAACACCAGATTTACGGTATTTCTATTTTTGCAACTGAATTTAACCGCAGAAAATAATATATCCTATGACGGATACTATGGAACTTGTCCATCCACTGCTGGGACACCAGATTTACGGTATTGCTATTTTGGCAATTGAATTTCACCCCAGAAAATTATCTATTTTTGCCGGACACTAATAAACTTGGCCAGCCACTGCTGGGACACCAGATTTACGGTATTGCAGTTTTGGCAATTGAATTTCACCCCAGAAAAAAAAATATCCTTTGCCGGACACTATTAAACTTGTCATAGCTGGAACACCAGATTTATTGTATTTCTTTTTTGCAACTGAATTTCTCCCCAGAAAATAATAAATCCTTTGCTGGACACTATTAAACTTGTCCAGTCACAGCTGGAACACCAGATTTACAGTATTTCTATTTTTGCAACTGAATTTCCCCACAGAAAATAATATATCCTATGACGGACAGTATGAAACTTGTCCAGTCACAGCTGGAACACCAGATTTACGGTATTGCTATTTTGGCAATTGAATTTCACCACATAAAATTATCTATCCTTTGCCGGACACTATTAAACTTGGCCAGCCACTGCTGGGACACCAGGTTTATGGTATTGCTATTTTGGCAATTGAATTTCACCCCAGAAAATTATCTATACTTTGCCAGACACTATTAAACTTTTCCAGCCACTGCTGGGACACCAGATTTACGGTATTGCTATTTTGGCAACTGAATTTTTCCCTAGAAAATAATAAATCCTTTGCTGGACACTATTAAACTTGTCCAGTCACAGCTGGAACCGCAGATTTACGGTATTTCTATTTTTGCAACTGAATTTCACTACAGAAAATAATATATCCTATGACGGACACTATGAAACTTGTCCAGTCACAGCTGGAACACCAGATTTACGGTAATGCTATTTTGGCAATTGAATTTCACCCCAGAAAATGATCTATCCTTTGCTGGACACTATTAAACTTGGCCAGCCACTGCTGGGATACCAGATTTACGGTATTGCTATTTTGGCAATTGAATTTCACCCCAGAAAATTATCTATCCTTTGCCGGACACTATTAAACTTGGCCAGCCACTGCTGGCACACCAGATTTATGGTATTGCTATTTTGGCAATTGAATTTCACCCCAGAAAATTATCTATCCTTTGCCGGACACTATTAAACTTGGCCAGCCACTGCTGGCACACCAGATTTATGGTATTGCTATTTTGGCAATTGAATTTCACCCCAGAAAATGATCTATCCTTTGCCGCACACTATTAAACTTGGCCAGCAACTAGCTGGGACACCAGATTTACGGTATTGCTATTTTGGCAATTGAATTTCACCACATAAAATTATCTATCCTTTGCCGGACACTATTAAACTTGGCCAGCCACTGCTGGGACACCAGGTTTATGGTATTGCTATTTTGGCAATTGAATTTCACCCCAGAAAATTATCTATACTTTGCCAGACACTATTAAACTTTTCCAGCCACTGCTGGGACACCAGATTTACGGTATTGCTATTTTGGCAACTGAATTTTCCCCAGAAAATAATAAATCCTTTGCTGGACACTATTAAACTTGTCCAGTCACAGCTGGAACCGCAGATTTACGGTATTTCTATTTTTGCAACTGAATTTCACTACAGAAAATAATATATCCTATGACGGACACTATGAAACTTGTCCAGTCACAGCTGGAACACCAGATTTACGGTAATGCTATTTTGGCAATTGAATTTCACCCCAGAAAATAATCTATCCTTTGCCGGACACTATTAAACTTGGCCAGCCACTGCTGGGATACCAGATTTACGGTATTGCTATTTTGGCAATTGAATTTCACCCCAGAAAATTATCTATCCTTTGCCGGACACTATTAAACTTGGCCAGCCACTGCTGGCACACCAGATTTATGGTATTGCTATTTTGGCAATTGAATTTCACCCCAGAAAATTATCTATCCTTTGCCGGACACTATTAAACTTGGCTAGCACTAGCTGGAACACCAGATTTATTGTATTTCTATTTTTGCAACTGAATTTCACCCCAGAAAATAATATATCCTTTGCTGGACACTATTAAACTTGTCCAGTCACAGCTGGAACACCAGATTTACAGTATTTCTATTTTGGCAACTGAATTTCCCCACAGAAAATAATATATCCTTTGCCGGACACTATGAAACTTGTCCAGTCACAGCTGGAACACCAGATTTACGGTATTGCTATTTTGGCAATTGAATTTCACCACAGAAAATTATCTATCCTTTGCCGGACACTATTAAACTTGGCCAGCCACTGCTGGGACACCAGGTTTATGGTATTGCTATTTTGGCAATTGAATTTCACCCCAGAAAATTATCTATACTTTGCCAGACACTATTAAACTTTTCCAGCCACTGCTGGGACACCAGATTTACGGTATTGCTATTTTGGCAACTGAATTTTACCCCAGAAAATAATAAATCCTTTGCTGGACACTATTAAACTTGTCCAGTCACAGCTGGAACCGCAGATTTACGGTATTTCTATTTTTGCAACTGAATTTCACTACAGAAAATAATATATCCTATGACGGACACTATGAAACTTATCCAGTCACAGCTGGAACACCAGATTTACGGTAATGCTATTTTGGCAATTGAATTTCACCCCAGAAAATAATCTATCCTTTGCCGGACACTATTAAACTTGGCCAGCCACTGCTGGGATACCAGATTTACGGTATTACTATTTTGGCAATTTAATTTCACCCCAGAAAATTATCTATCCTTTGCCGGACACTATTAAACTTGGCCAGCCACTGCTGGCACACCAGATTTATGGTATTGCTATTTTGGCAATTGAATTTCACCCCAGAAAATTATCTATCCTTTGCCGGACACTATTAAACTTGTCATAGCTGGAACACCAGATTTATTGTATTTCTTTTTTTGCAACTGAATTTCTCCCCAGAAAATAATAAATCCTTTGCTGGACACTATTAAACTTGTCCAGTCACAGCTGGAACACCAGATTTACAGTATTTCTATTTTTGCAACTGAATTTCCCCACAGAAAATAATATATCCTATGACGGACAGTATGAAACTTGTCCAGTCACAGCTGGAACACCAGATTTACGGTATTGCTATTTTGGCAATTGAATTTCACCCCAGAAAATGATCTATCCTTTGCCGGACACTATTAAACTTGGCCAGCCACTGCTGGGGCACCAGGTTTATGGTATTGCTATTTTGGCAATTGAATTTCACCCCAGAAAATTATCTATACTTTGCCAGACACTATTAAACTTTTCCAGCCACTGCTGGGACACCAGATTTACAGTATTGCTATTTTGGCCACTGAATTTTTCCCTAGAAAATAATAAATCCTTTGCTGGACACTATTAAACTTGTCCAGTCACAGCTGGAACACCAGATTTACGGTAATGCTATTTTGGCAATTGAATTTGACCCCAGAAAATGATCTATCCTTTGCTGGACACTATTAAACTTGGCCAGCCACTGCTGGGATACCAGATTTACGGTATTGCTATTTTGGCAATTGAATTTCACCTCAGAAAATTATCTATCCTTTGCCGGACACTATTAAACTTGGCCAGCCACTGCTGGCACACCAGATTTATGGTATTGTTATTTTGGCAATTGAATTTCACCCCAGAAAATTATCTATCCTTTGCCGGACACTATTAAACTTGGCCAGCCACTACTGGGACACGAGATTTATGGTATTGCTATTTTGGCAATTGAATTTCACCCCATAAAAAAATATATGCTTTGCCGTACACTATTAAACTTGTTCAGTCACAGCTGGAACACCAGATTTACAGTATTTCTATTTTGGCAACTGAATTTCTCCCCAAAAATAATAAATCATTTGCCGGACACTATTAAACTTGTCCAGTCACAGCTGGAACACCAGATTTACGGTATTTCTATTTTTGCAACTGAATTTCAATGCAGAAAATAATATATCCTATGACGGATACTATGAAACTTGTCCATCCAAGGCTGGGACGCCAGATTTACGGTATTGCTATTTTGGCAATTGAATTTCACCCCAGAAAATTATCTATCCTTTGCCACACACTATTAAACTTGGCCAGCCACTGCTAGGACACCAGATTTACGGTATTGCTGTTTTGGCAATTGAATTTCACCCCAGAAAATTATCTATCCTTTGCCGGACACTATTAAACTTGGCCAGCCACTGCTTGGACACCAGATTTATGGTATTTCTATTTTTGCAACTGAATTTCAACGCAGAAAATAACATATCCTATGACGGACACTATTAAACTTGTCCAGCCACAGCTGGAACACCAGATTTACGGTATTTCTATTTTTGCAACTGAATTTCACCGCAGAAAATAATATATCCTATGACGGATACTATGGAACTTGTCCATCCACTGCTGGGACACCAGATTTACGGTATTGCTATTTTGGCAATTGAATTTCACCCCAGAAAATTATCTATTCTTTGCCGGACACTAATAAACTTGGCCAGCCACTGCTGGGACACCAGATTTACGGTATTGCAGTTTTGGCAATTGAATTTCACCCCAGAAAAAAAATATCCTTTGCCGGACACTATTAAACTTGTCATAGCTGGAACACCAGATTTATTGTATTTCTTTTTTGCAACTGAATTTCTCCCCAGAAAATAATAAATCCTTTGCTGGACACTATTAAACTTGTCCAGTCACAGCTGGAACACCAGATTTACAGTATTTCTATTTTTGCAACTGAATTTCCCCACAGAAAATAATATATCCTATGACGGACAGTATGAAACTTGTCCAGTCACAGCTGGAACACCAGATTTACGGTATTGCTATTTTGGCAATTGAATTTCACCCCAGAAAATGATCTATCCTTTGCCGGACACTATTAAACTTGGCCAGCCACTGCTGGGACACCAGGTTTATGGTATTGCTATTTTGGCAATTGAATTTCACCCCAGAAAATTATCTATACTTTGCCAGACACTATTAAACTTTTCCAGCCACTGCTGGGACACCAGATTTACGGTATTGCTATTTTGGCAACTGAATTTTTCCCTAGAAAATAATAAATCCTTTGCTGGACACTATTAAACTTGTCCAGTCACAGCTGGAACCGCAGATTTACGGTATTTCTATTTTTGCAACTGAATTTCACTACAGAAAATAATATATCCTATGACGGACACTATGAAACTTGTCCAGTCACAGCTGGAACACCAGATTTACGGTAATGCTATTTTGGCAATTGAATTTCACCCCAGAAAATGATCTATCCTTTGCTGGACACTATTAAACTTGGCCAGCCACTGCTGGGATACCAGATTTACGGTATTGCTATTTTGGCAATTGAATTTCACCCCAGAAAATTATCTATCCTTTGCCACACACTATTAAACTTGGCCAGCCACTGCTGGGACACCAGATTTACGGTATTGCTGTTTTGGCAATTGAATTTCACCCCAGAAAATTATCTATCCTTTGCCGGACACTATTAAACTTGGCCAGCCACTGCTTGGACACCAGATTTATGGTATTTCTATTTTTGCAACTGAATTTCAACGCAGAAAATAACATATCCTATGACGGACACTATTAAACTTGTCCAGCCACAGCTGGAACACCAGATTTACGGTATTTCTATTTTTGCAACTGAATTTCACCGCAGAAAATAATATATCCTATGACGGATACTATTGAACTTGTCCATCCACTGCTGGGACACCAGATTTACGGTATTGCTATTTTGGCAATTGAATTTCACCCCAGAAAATTATCTATTCTTTGCCGGACACTAATAAACTTGGCCAGCCACTGCTGGGACACCAGATTTACGGTATTGCAGTTTTGGCAATTGAATTTCACCCCAGAAAAAATATATCCTTTGCCGGACACTATTAAACTTGTCATCAGCTGGAACACCAGATTTATTGTATTTCTTTTTTGCAACTGAATTTCTCCCCAGAAAATAATAAATCCTTTGCTGGACACTATTAAACTTGTCCAGTCACAGCTGGAACACCAGATTTACAGTATTTCTATTTTTGCAACTGAATTTCCCCACAGAAAATAATATATCCTATGACGGACAGTATGAAACTTGTCCAGTCACAGCTGGAACACCAGATTTACGGTATTGCTATTTTGGCAATTGAATTTCACCACATAAAATTATCTATCCTTTGCCGGACACTATTAAACTTGGCCAGCCACTGCTGGGACACCAGGTTTATGGTATTGCTATTTTGGCAATTGAATTTCACCCCAGAAAATTATCTATACTTTGCCAGACACTATTAAACTTTTCCAGCCACTGCTGGGACACCAGATTTACGGTATTGCTATTTTGGCAACTGAATTTTCCCCAGAAAATAATAAATCCTTTGCTGGACACTATTAAACTTGTCCAGTCACAGCTGGAACCGCAGATTTACGGTATTTCTATTTTTGCAACTGAATTTCACTACAGAAAATAATATATCCTATGACGGACACTATGAAACTTGTCCAGTCACAGCTGGAACACCAGATTTACGGTAATGCTATTTTGGCAATTGAATTTCACCCCAGAAAATGATCTATCCTTTGCTGGACACTATTAAACTTGGCCAGCCACTGCTGGGATACCAGATTTACGGTATTGCTATTTTGGCAATTGAATTTCACCCCAGAAAATTATCTATCCTTTGCCGGACACTATTAAACTTGGCCAGCCACTGCTGGCACACCAGATTTATGGTATTGCTATTTTGGCAATTGAATTTCACCCCAGAAAATTATCTATCCTTTGCCGGACACTATTAAACTTGGCCAGCCACTGCTGGCACACCAGATTTATGGTATTGCTATTTTGGCAATTGAATTTCACCCCAGAAAATGATCTATCCTTTGCCGCACACTATTAAACTTGGCCAGCAACTGCTGGGACACCAGATTTACGGTATTGCTATTTTGGCAATTGAATTTCACCACATAAAATTATCTATCCTTTGCCGGACACTATTAAACTTGACCAGCCACTGCTGGGACACCAGGTTTATGGTATTGCTATTTTGGCAATTGAATTTCACCCCAGAAAATTATCTATACTTTGCCAGACACTATTAAACTTTTCCAGCCACTGCTGGGACACCAGATTTACGGTATTGCTATTTTGGCAACTGAATTTTTCCCCAGAAAATAATAAATCCTTTGCTGGACACTATTAAACTTGTCCAGTCACAGCTGGAACACCAGATTTACGGTAATGCTATTTTGGCAATTGAATTTCACCCCAGAAAATAATCTATCCTTTGCTGGACACTATTAAACTTGGCCAGCCACTGCTGGGATACCAGATTTACGGTATTACTATTTTGGCAATTTAATTTCACCCCAGAAAATTATCTATCCTTTGCCGGACACTATTAAACTTGGCCAGCCACTGCTGGCACACCAGATTTATGGTATTGCTATTTTGGCAATTGAATTTCACCCCAGAAAATTATCTATCCTTTGCCGGACACTATTAAACTTGTCATAGCTGGAACACCAGATTTATTGTATTTCTTTTTTGCAACTGAATTTCTCCCCAGAAAATAATAAATCCTTTGCTGGACACTATTAAACTTGTCCAGTCACAGCTGGAACACCAGATTTACAGTATTTCTATTTTTGCAACTGAATTTCCCCACAGAAAATAATATATCCTATGACGGACAGTATGAAACTTGTCCAGTCACAGCTGGAACACCAGATTTACGGTATTGCTATTTTGGCATTTGAATTTCACCCCAGAAAATGATCTATCCTTTGCCGGACACTATTAAACTTGGCCAGCCACTGCTGGGGCACCAGGTTTATGGTATTGCTATTTTGGCAATTGAATTTCACCCCAGAAAATTATCTATACTTTGCCAGACACTATTAAACTTTTCCAGCCACTGCTGGGACACCAGATTTACAGTATTGCTATTTTGGCCACTGAATTTTTCCCTAGAAAATAATAAATCCTTTGCTGGACACTATTAAACTTGTCCAGTCACAGCTGGAACACCAGATTTACGGTAATGCTATTTTGGCAATTGAATTTGACCCCAGAAAATGATCTATCCTTTGCTGGACACTATTAAACTTGGCCAGCCACTGCTGGGATACCAGATTTACGGTATTGCTATTTTGGCAATTGAATTTCACCTCAGAAAATTATCTATCCTTTGCCGGACACTATTAAACTTGGCCAGCCACTGCTGGCACACCAGATTTATGGTATTGTTATTTTGGCAATTGAATTTCACCCCAGAAAATTATCTATCCTTTGCCGGACACTATTAAACTTGGCCAGCCACTACTGGGACACGAGATTTATGGTATTGCTATTTTGGCAATTGAATTTCACCCCATAAAAAATATATGCTTTGCCGTACACTATTAAACTTGTTCAGTCACAGCTGGAACACCAGATTTACAGTATTTCTATTTTGGCAACTGAATTTCTCCCCAAAAATAATAAATCATTTGCCGGACACTATTAAACTTGTCCAGTCACAGCTGGAACACCAGATTTACGGTATTTCTATTTTTGCAACTGAATTTCAATGCAGAAAATAATATATCCTATGACGGATACTATGAAACTTGTCCATCCAAGGCTGGGACGCCAGATTTACGGTATTGCTATTTTGGCAATTGAATTTCACCCCAGAAAATTATCTATCCTTTGCCACACACTATTAAACTTGGCCAGCCACTGCTAGGACACCAGATTTACGGTATTGCTGTTTTGGCAATTGAATTTCACCCCAGAAAATTATCTATCCTTTGCCGGACACTATTAAACTTGGCCAGCCACTGCTTGGACACCAGATTTATGGTATTTCTATTTTTGCAACTGAATTTCAACGCAGAAAATAACATATCCTATGACGGACACTATTAAACTTGTCCAGCCACAGCTGGAACACCAGATTTACGGTATTTCTATTTTTGCAACTGAATTTCACCGCAGAAAATAATATATCCTATGACGGATACTATGGAACTTGTCCATCCACTGCTGGGACACCAGATTTACGGTATTGCTATTTTGGCAATTGAATTTCACCCCAGAAAATTATCTATTCTTTGCCGGACACTAATAAACTTGGCCAGCCACTGCTGGGACACCAGATTTACGGTATTGCAGTTTTGGCAATTGAATTTCACCCCAGAAAAAAAATATCCTTTGCCGGACACTATTAAACTTGTCATAGCTGGAACACCAGATTTATTGTATTTCTTTTTTGCAACTGAATTTCTCCCCAGAAAATAATAAATCCTTTGCTGGACACTATTAAACTTGTCCAGTCACAGCTGGAACACCAGATTTACAGTATTTCTATTTTTGCAACTGAATTTCCCCACAGAAAATAATATATCCTATGACGGACAGTATGAAACTTGTCCAGTCACAGCTGGAACACCAGATTTACGGTATTGCTATTTTGGCAATTGAATTTCACCCCAGAAAATGATCTATCCTTTGCCGGACACTATTAAACTTGGCCAGCCACTGCTGGGACACCAGGTTTATGGTATTGCTATTTTGGCAATTGAATTTCACCCCAGAAAATTATCTATACTTTGCCAGACACTATTAAACTTTTCCAGCCACTGCTGGGACACCAGATTTACGGTATTGCTATTTTGGCAACTGAATTTTTCCCTAGAAAATAATAAATCCTTTGCTGGACACTATTAAACTTGTCCAGTCACAGCTGGAACCGCAGATTTACGGTATTTCTATTTTTGCAACTGAATTTCACTACAGAAAATAATATATCCTATGACGGACACTATGAAACTTGTCCAGTCACAGCTGGAACACCAGATTTACGGTAATGCTATTTTGGCAATTGAATTTCACCCCAGAAAATGATCTATCCTTTGCTGGACACTATTAAACTTGGCCAGCCACTGCTGGGATACCAGATTTACGGTATTGCTATTTTGGCAATTGAATTTCACCCCAGAAAATTATCTATCCTTTGCCGGACACTATTAAACTTGGCCAGCCACTGCTGGCACACCAGATTTATGGTATTGCTATTTTGGCAATTGAATTTCACCCCAGAAAATTATCTATCCTTTGCCGGACACTATTAAACTTGGCCAGCCACTGCTGGCACACCAGATTTATGGTATTGCTATTTTGGCAATTGAATTTCACCCCAGAAAATGATCTATCCTTTGCCGCACACTATTAAACTTGGCCAGCAACTGCTGGGACACCAGATTTACGGTATTGCTATTTTGGCAATTGAATTTCACCACATAAAATTATCTATCCTTTGCCGGACACTATTAAACTTGGCCAGCCACTGCTGGGACACCAGGTTTATGGTATTGCTATTTTGGCAATTGAATTTCACCCCAGAAAATTATCTATACTTTGCCAGACACTATTAAACTTTTCCAGCCACTGCTGGGACACCAGATTTACGGTATTGCTATTTTGGCAACTGAATTTTTCCCCAGAAAATAATAAATCCTTTGCTGGACACTATTAAACTTGTCCAGTCACAGCTGGAACCGCAGATTTACGGTATTTCTATTTTTGCAACTGAATTTCACTACAGAAAATAATATATCCTATGACGGACACTATGAAACTTGTCCAGTCACAGCTGGAACACCAGATTTACGGTAATGCTATTTTGGCAATTGAATTTCACCCCAGAAAATAATCTATCCTTTGCCGGACACTATTAAACTTGGCCAGCCACTGCTGGGATACCAGATTTACGGTATTACTATTTTGGCAATTGAATTTCACCCCAGAAAATTATCTATCCTTTGCCGGACACTATTAAACTTGGCCAGCCACTGCTGGCACACCAGATTTATGGTATTGCTATTTTGGCAATTGAATTTCACCCCAGAAAATTATCTATCCTTTGCCGGACACTATTAAACTTGGACCAGCCACTGCTGGGACACCAGATTTATGGTATTGCTATTTTGGCTATTGAATTTCACCCCAGAACAAAATATATCCTTTGCGGGATACTATTAAACTTTGCAAGCCACTGCTGGGACACCAGATTTACAGTATTGCTATTTTGGCAATTGAATTTCACCCCAGCACAAAATATATCCTTTGCCGGACACTATTAAACTTTGCCAGCCACTGCTGGGACACCAGATTTACGGTATTGCTATTTTGTCAACTGAATTTCACCCCAGAAAAAATATATCCTTTGCCGGACACTATTAAACTTGGCCAGACACTGCTGGGACACCAGATTTATGGTATTGCTATTTTGGCAATTGAATTTCACCCCAGAAAAAAATATATCCTTTGCCGGACACTATTAAACTTTTCCAGCCACTGCTGGGACACCAGATTTACGGTATTGCTATTTTGGCT
>JAKVIS010002095.1:0-25804 GCA_033119425.1 Bufotes viridis
TTCACCCCAGAACAAAATCTATCCTTTGCCGGACACTAGTAAACTTGGCCAGCCACAGCTGAAACACTTGATTTAGGGGATTGCAATTTTGGCAACTGAATTTCACCCCACAACAAAATATATCCTTTGCCGGACACTAATAAAATTGGCCAGCCACAGCTGGAACACCAGATTTAGGGTATTGCTATTTTGGCAATTGAATTTCACCCCAGAAAAATTTTTTATTCTTTGCAAGACACTGTTAAACTTGGCCAGCTACTGCTGGGACACCAGATTTATGGGATTGCTATTTTCGCAATTGAATTTCACCCAAGAACAAACTCTATCCTTTGCCGGAGACTTTTAAAATTGGCCAGTCACAGTTGAAACCACTGATTTACGGTATTGCTATTTTGGCAATTGAATTTCACACCAGAACAAAATATATCCTTTGCCGACACTAATGAACTTGGCCAGCAACAGCTGGAACACCAGATTTAGGGATTGCTATTTTGGCAATTGAATTTCACCCCAGAACAAAATATATCCTTTGACGGACACTGTTAAACTTGGCCAGCCACAGCTGAAACCACTGATTTACGGTATTGCTATTTTGGCAATTGAATATCACCCCAGAAAAAATATGTCCTTTGCCGTACACTAAAAAACTTGGCCAGCCACTGCTGGGACACCAGATTTATGGGATTGATATTTTGGCAATTAAATTTCAACCCCAGAACAAAATCTATCCTGTGCCGGACACTAGTAAACTTGTCCAGCCACAGCTGGAACACCAGATTTAGGGGATTGCTATTTTGGCAATTGAATTTCACCCCACAACAAAATATATCCTTTGCCAGACACTAAAAACTTGGCCAGCCACAGCTGGAACACCAGATTTAGGGAATTGCTATTTTGGCAATTAAATTTCAACCCCAGAACAAAATATATCCTTTGCCGGACACTAGTAAACTTGGCCAGCCACAGCTGAAACACCAGATTTAGGGGATTGCAATTTTGGCAATTGAATTTCACCCCACAATAAAATATGTCCTTTGCCGGACACTAATGAACTTGGCCAGCCACAGCTGGAACACCAGATTTAGGGGATTGCTATTTTGGCAATTGAATTTCACCCCACAACAAAATATATCCTTTGCCGGACACTAGTAAACTTGGCCAGCCACAGCTGAAACACTTGATTTAGGGGATTGCAATTTTGGCAACTGAATTTCACCCCACAACAAAATATATCCTTTGCCGGACACTAATAAAATTGGCCAGCCACAGCTGGAACACCAGATTTAGGGGATCGCTATTTGGCAATTGAATTTAACCCCAGAACAAAATCTATCCATTTCCGGACACTATTAAACTTGGCCAGTCACAGCTGAAACCACTGATTTACGGTATTGCTATTTTCGGAATAGAATTTCACCCCAGAACAAAATATATCCTTTGCCGGACACTAGTAAACTTGGCCAGCCACAGCTTAAACACCAGATTTAGGGGATTGCTATTTTGGCAATTGAATTTCACCCCACAACAAAATATATCCCTTGCCGGACACTAATAATCTTGGCCAGCCACAGCCGGAACACCAGATTTTGGGGATTGCTATTTTGACAATTGAATTTCACCCCAGAACAAAACTTGTCCTTTGCCGGAGACTTTTAAACTTGGCCAGCCACAGCTGAAACCACTGATTTACGGTATCGCTATTTTGGCCATTGAATTTCACCCCAGAACAAAATCTATCCTTTGCCGGACACTTTTATACCTGGCCAGCCACAGCTTAAACAACAGATTTAGGGGATTGCTATTTTGGCAATTGAATTTCACCCCAGAACAAAATCTATCCTTTGCCGGACACTGTTAAACTTGGCCAGCCACAGCTATAACCACTGATTCACGGTATTGCTATTTTGGCAATTGAATATCACCCCAGAAAAAAGTATACCCTTTGCCGGACACTAATAGACTTGGCCAGCCACAGCTGGAACACCAGATTTAGGGGATTGCTATTTTGTCAATTAAATTTCAACTCCAGAACAAAATCTATCCTGTGCCAGACACTAGTAAACTTGGCCAGCCACAGCTGGAACACCAGATTTAGGGGATTGCTATTTTGGCAATTGAATTTCACCCCAGAACAAAATCAATCTATTGCCGGAAACTATTAAACTTGGCCAGCCACAGCTGAAACACCAGATTTAGGGTATTGCTATTTTGGCAATTGAATTTCACCCCAGAAAAAAATTTATCCTTTGCCGGACACTGTTAAACTTGGCCAGCTACTGCTGGGACACCAGATTTATGGGATTGCTATTTTCGCAATGGAATTTCACCCCAGAACAAAATCTTTCGTACGCCGGACACTAGTAAACTTGGCCAGCTATAGCTGGAACACCAGATTTAGGGGATTTCTATTTTGGCAATTGAATTTCAACTCCAGAACAAAATCTATCCTGTTGCCGGACACTAGTAAACTTGGCCAGCCACAGCTGGAACACCAGATTTAGGGGATTGCTATTTTGGCAATTGAATTTCACCCCACAACAAAATATATACTTTGCCGGACACTAATAAACTTGGCCAGCCACAGCTGGAACACCAGATTTAGGGGATTGCTATTTTGGCAATTGAATTTCACCCCAGAACAAAATCAATCCATTGCCGGACACTAATGAACTTGGCCAGCCACAGCTGGAACACCAGATTTAGGGGATTGCTATTTTGGCAATTGAATTTCACCCCACAACAAAATATATCCTTTGCTGGACACTAATAAACTTGGCCAACCACAGCCGGAACACCAGATTTAGGGGATTGCTATTTTGACAATTGAATTTCACCCCAGAACAAAACCTGTCCTTTGCCGGAGACTTTTAAACTTGGCCAGCCACAGCTGAAACCACTGATTTACGGTATTGCTATTTTGGCCATTGAATTTCACCCCAGAACAAAATCTATCCTTTGCCGGACACTAGTAAACTTGGACAGCCACAGCTTAAACACCAGATTTAGGGGATTGCTATTTTGGCAATTGAATTTCAACTCCAGAACAAAATCTATCCTGTTGCCGGACACTAGTAAACTTGGCCAGCCACAGCTGGAACTCCAGATTTAGGGGATTGCTATTTTGGCAATTGAATTTCACCCCAGAACAAAATCAATCCATTGCCGGACACTATTAAACTTGGCCAGCCACAGCTGAAACACCAGATTTAGGGTATTGCTATTTTGGCAATTGAATTTCACCCCAGAAAATTTTTTTATTCTTTGCAAGACACTGTTAAACTTGGCCAGCTACTGCTGGGACACCAGATTTATGGGATTGCTATTTTCGCAATTGAATTTCACCCAAGAACAAACTCTATCCTTTGCCGGAGACTTTTAAAATTGGCCAGTCACAGTTGAAACCACTGATTTACGGTATTGCTATTTTGGCAATTGAATTTCACACCAGAACAAAATATATCCTTTGCCGACACTAATGAACTTGGCCAGCAACAGCTGGAACACCAGATTTAGGGGATTGCTATTTTGGCAATTGAATTTCACCCCAGAACAAAATATATCCTTTGACGGACACTGTTAAACTTGGCCAGCCACAGCTGAAACCACTGATTTACGGTATTGCTATTTTGGCAATTGAATATCACCCCAGAAAAAATATGTCCTTTGCCGTACACTAAAAACTTGGCCAGCCACTGCTGGGACACCAGATTTATGGGATTGATATTTTGGCAATTAAATTTCAACCCCAGAACAAAATCTATCCTGTGCCGGACACTAGTAAACTTGTCCAGCCACAGCTGGAACACCAGATTTAGGGGATTGCTATTTTGGCAATTGAATTTCACCCCACAACAAAATATATCCTTTGCCAGACACTAAAAACTTGGCCAGCCACAGCTGGAACACCAGATTTAGGGAATTGCTATTTTGGCAATTAAATTTCAACCCCAGAACAAAATATATCCTTTGCCGGACACAAGTAAACTTGGCCAGCCACAGCTGAAACACCAGATTTAGGGGATTGCAATTTTGGCAATTGAATTTCACCCCACAATAAAATATGTCCTTTGCCGGACACTAATGAACTTGGCCAGCCACAGCTGGAACACCAGATTTAGGGGATTGCTATTTTGGCAATTGAATTTCACCCCAGAACAAAATATATCCTTTGCCGGACACTAGTAAACTTGGCCAGCCACAGCTGAAACACTTGATTTAGGGGATTGCAATTTTGGCAACTGAATTTCACCCCACAACAAAATATATCCTTTGCCGGACACTAATAAAATTGGCCAGCCACAGCTGGAACACCAGATTTAGGGTATTGCTATTTTGGCAATTGAATTTCACCCCAGAAAAATTTTTTATTCTTTGCAAGACACTGTTAAACTTGGCCAGCTACTGCTGGGACACCAGATTTATGGGATTGCTATTTTCGCAATTGAATTTCACCCAAGAACAAACTCTATCCTTTGCCGGAGACTTTTAAAATTGGCCAGTCACAGTTGAAACCACTGATTTACGGTATTGCTATTTTGGCAATTGAATTTCACACCAGAACAAAATATATCCTTTGCCGACACTAATGAACTTGGCCAGCAACAGCTGGAACACCAGATTTAGGGGATTGCTATTTTGGCAATTGAATTTCACCCCAGAACAAAATATATCCTTTGACGGACACTGTTAAACTTGGCCAGCCACAGCTGAAACCACTGATTTACGGTATTGCTATTTTGGCAATTGAATATCACCCCAGAAAAAAATATGTCCTTTGCCGTACACTAAAAACTTGGCCAGCCACTGCTGGGACACCAGATTTATGGGATTGATATTTTGGCAATTAAATTTCAACCCCAGAACAAAATCTATCCTGTGCCGGACACTAGTAAACTTGTCCAGCCACAGCTGGAACACCAGATTTAGGGGATTGCTATTTTGGCAATTGAATTTCACCCCACAACAAAATATATCCTTTGCCAGACACTAAAAACTTGGCCAGCCACAGCTGGAACACCAGATTTAGGGAATTGCTATTTTGGCAATTAAATTTCAACCCCAGAACAAAATATATCCTTTGCCGGACACTAGTAAACTTGGCCAGCCACAGCTGAAACACCAGATTTAGGGGATTGCAATTTTGGCAATTGAATTTCACCCCACAATAAAATATGTCCTTTGCCGGACACTAATGAACTTGGCCAGCCACAGCTGGAACACCAGATTTAGGGGATTGCTATTTTGGCAATTGAATTTCACCCCACAACAAAATATATCCTTTGCCGGACACTAGTAAACTTGGCCAGCCACAGCTGAAACACTTGATTTAGGGGATTGCAATTTTGGCAACTGAATTTCACCCCACAACAAAATATATCCTTTGCCGGACACTAATAAAATTGGCCAGCCACAGCTGGAACACCAGATTTAGGGGATCGCTATTTGGCAATTGAATTTAACCCCAGAACAAAATCTATCCATTTCCGGACACTATTAAACTTGGCCAGTCACAGCTGAAACCACTGATTTACGGTATTGCTATTTTCGGAATAGAATTTCACCCCAGAACAAAATATATCCTTTGCCGGACACTAGTAAACTTGGCCAGCCACAGCTTAAACACCAGATTTAGGGGATTGCTATTTTGGCAATTGAATTTCACCCCACAACAAAATATATCCCTTGCCGGACACTAATAATCTTGGCCAGCCACAGCCGGAACACCAGATTTTGGGGATTGCTATTTTGACAATTGAATTTCACCCCAGAACAAAACTTGTCCTTTGCCGGAGACTTTTAAACTTGGCCAGCCACAGCTGAAACCACTGATTTACGGTATCGCTATTTTGGCCATTGAATTTCACCCCAGAACAAAATCTATCCTTTGCCGGACACTTTTATACCTGGCCAGCCACAGCTTAAACAACAGATTTAGGGGATTGCTATTTTGGCAATTGAATTTCACCCCAGAACAAAATCTATCCTTTGCCGGACACTGTTAAACTTGGCCAGCCACAGCTATAACCACTGATTCACGGTATTGCTATTTTGGCAATTGAATATCACCCCAGAAAAAAAGTATACCCTTTGCCGGACACTAATAGACTTGGCCAGCCACAGCTGGAACACCAGATTTAGGGGATTGCTATTTTGTCAATTAAATTTCAACTCCAGAACAAAATCTATCCTGTGCCAGACACTAGTAAACTTGGCCAGCCACAGCTGGAACACCAGATTTAGGGGATTGCTATTTTGGCAATTGAATTTCACCCCACAACAAAATATATCCTTTGCCGGACACTAATAAACTTGGCCAGCCACAGTTGGAACACCAGATTTAGGGGATTGCTATTTTGGCAATTGAATTTCACCCCAGAACAAAATCAATCTATTGCCGGAAACTATTAAACTTGGCCAGCCACAGCTGAAACACCAGATTTAGGGTATTGCTATTTTGGCAATTGAATTTCACCCCAGAAAAAATTTATCCTTTGCCGGACACTGTTAAACTTGGCCAGCTACTGCTGGGACACCAGATTTATGGGATTGCTATTTTCGCAATGGAATTTCACCCCAGAACAAAATCTTTCGTACGCCGGACACTAGTAAACTTGGCCAGCTATAGCTGGAACACCAGATTTAGGGGATTTCTATTTTGGCAATTGAATTTCAACTCCAGAACAAAATCTATCCTGTTGCCGGACACTAGTAAACTTGGCCAGCCACAGCTGGAACACCAGATTTAGGGGATTGCTATTTTGGCAATTGAATTTCACCCCACAACAAAATATATACTTTGCCGGACACTAATAAACTTGGCCAGCCACAGCTGGAACACCAGATTTAGGGGATTGCTATTTTGGCAATTGAATTTCACCCCAGAACAAAATCAATCCATTGCCGGACACTAATGAACTTGGCCAGCCACAGCTGGAACACCAGATTTAGGGGATTGCTATTTTGGCAATTGAATTTCACCCCACAACAAAATATATCCTTTGCTGGACACTAATAAACTTGGCCAACCACAGCCGGAACACCAGATTTAGGGGATTGCTATTTTGACAATTGAATTTCACCCCAGAACAAAACCTGTCCTTTGCCGGAGACTTTTAAACTTGGCCAGCCACAGCTGAAACCACTGATTTACGGTATTGCTATTTTGGCCATTGAATTTCACCCCAGAACAAAATCTATCCTTTGCCGGACACTAGTAAACTTGGACAGCCACAGCTTAAACACCAGATTTAGGGGATTGCTATTTTGGCAATTGAATTTCAACTCCAGAACAAAATCTATCCTGTTGCCGGACACTAGTAAACTTGGCCAGCCACAGCTGGAACTCCAGATTTAGGGGATTGCTATTTTGGCAATTGAATTTCACCCCAGAACAAAATCAATCCATTGCCGGACACTATTAAACTTGGCCAGCCACAGCTGAAACACCAGATTTAGGGTATTGCTATTTTGGCAATTGAATTTCACCCCAGAAAATTTTTTTATTCTTTGCAAGACACTGTTAAACTTGGCCAGCTACTGCTGGGACACCAGATTTATGGGATTGCTATTTTCGCAATTGAATTTCACCCAAGAACAAACTCTATCCTTTGCCGGAGACTTTTAAAATTGGCCAGTCACAGTTGAAACCACTGATTTACGGTATTGCTATTTTGGCAATTGAATTTCACACCAGAACAAAATATATCCTTTGCCGACACTAATGAACTTGGCCAGCAACAGCTGGAACACCAGATTTAGGGGATTGCTATTTTGGCAATTGAATTTCACCCCAGAACAAAATATATCCTTTGACGGACACTGTTAAACTTGGCCAGCCACAGCTGAAACCACTGATTTACGGTATTGCTATTTTGGCAATTGAATATCACCCCAGAAAAAAATATGTCCTTTGCCGTACACTAAAAACTTGGCCAGCCACTGCTGGGACACCAGATTTATGGGATTGATATTTTGGCAATTAAATTTCAACCCCAGAACAAAATCTATCCTGTGCCGGACACTAGTAAACTTGTCCAGCCACAGCTGGAACACCAGATTTAGGGGATTGCTATTTTGGCAATTGAATTTCACCCCACAACAAAATATATCCTTTGCCAGACACTAAAAACTTGGCCAGCCACAGCTGGAACACCAGATTTAGGGAATTGCTATTTTGGCAATTAAATTTCAACCCCAGAACAAAATATATCCTTTGCCGGACACAAGTAAACTTGGCCAGCCACAGCTGAAACACCAGATTTAGGGGATTGCAATTTTGGCAATTGAATTTCACCCCACAATAAAATATGTCCTTTGCCGGACACTAATGAACTTGGCCAGCCACAGCTGGAACACCAGATTTAGGGATTGCTATTTTGGCAATTGAATTTCACCCCAGAACAAAATATATCCTTTGCCGGACACTAGTAAACTTGGCCAGCCACAGCTGAAACACTTGATTTAGGGGATTGCAATTTTGGCAACTGAATTTCACCCCACAACAAAATATATCCTTTGCCGGACACTAATAAAATTGGCCAGCCACAGCTGGAACACCAGATTTAGGGTATTGCTATTTTGGCAATTGAATTTCACCCCAGAACAAATTTTTATCCTTTGCAAGACACTGTTAAACTTGGCCAGCTACAGCTGGGACACCAGATTTATGGGATTGCTATTTTCGCAATTGAATTTCACCCCAGAACAAACTATATCCTTTGCCGGACACTATTAAACTTGGCCAGCCACAGCTGAAACCACTGATTTACGGTATTGCTATTTTGGCAATTGAATTTCACACCAGAACAAAATATATCCTTTGCCGTACACTAATAAACTTGGCCAGCCACTGCTGGAACACCAGATTTATGGGATTGATATTTTGGCAATTAAATTTCAACCCCAGAACAAAATCTATCCTGTGCCGGACACTAGTAAACTTGTCCAGCCACAGCTGGAACACCAGATTTAGGGGATTGCTATTTTGGCAATTGAATTTCACCCCACAACAAAATATATCCTTTGCCAGACACTAAAAAACTTGGCCAGCCACAGCTGGAACACCAGATTTAGGGAATTGCTATTTTGGCAATTAAATTTCAACCCCAGAACAAAATATATCCTTTGCCGGACACTAGTAAACTTGGCCAGCCACAGCTGAAACACCAGATTTAGGGGATTGCAATTTTGGCAATTGAATTTCACCCCACAATAAAATATGTCCTTTGCCGGACACTAATGAACTTGGCCAGCCACAGCTGGAACACCAGATTTAGGGGATTGCTATTTTGGCAATTGAATTTCACCCCACAACAAAATATATCCTTTGCCGGACACTAGTAAACTTGGCCAGCCACAGCTGAAACACTTGATTTAGGGGATTGCAATTTTGGCAAATGAATTTCACCCCACAACAAAATATATCCTTTGCCGGACACTAATAAAATTGGCCAGCCACAGCTGGAACACCAGATTTAGGGGATCGCTATTTGGCAATTGAATTTAACCCCAGAACAAAATCTATCCATTTCCGGACACTATTAAACTTGGCCAGTCACAGCTGAAACCACTGATTTACGGTATTGCTATTTTCGGAATAGAATTTCACCCCAGAACAAAATATATCCTTTGCCGGACACTAGTAAACTTGGCCAGCCACAGCTTAAACACCAGATTTAGGGGATTGCTATTTTGGCAATTGAATTTCACCCCACAACAAAATATATCCCTTGCCGGACACTAATAATCTTGGCCAGCCACAGCCGAACACCAGATTTTGGGGATTGCTATTTTGACAATTGAATTTCACCCCAGAACAAAACTATGTCCTTTGCCGGAGACTTTTAAACTTGGCCAGCCACAGCTGAAACCACTGATTTACGGTATCGCTATTTTGGCCATTGAATTTCACCCCAGAACAAAATCTATCCTTTGCCGGACACTTTTATACCTGGCCAGCCACAGCTTAAACAACAGATTTAGGGGATTGCTATTTTGGCAATTGAATTTCACCCCAGAACAAAATCTATCCTTTGCCGGACACTAATAAAATTGGCCAGCCACAGCTGGAACACCAGATTTAGGGTATTGCTATTTTGGCAATTGAATTTCACCCCAGAAAATTTTTTATTCTTTGCAAGACACTGTTAAACTTGGCCAGCTACTGCTGGGACACCAGATTTATGGGATTGCTTTTTTCGCAATTGAATTTCACCCAAGAACAAACTCTATCCTTTGCCGGAGACTTTTAAAATTGGCCAGTCACAGTTGAAACCACTGATTTACGGTATTGCTATTTTGGCAATTGAATTTCACACCAGAACAAAATATATCCTTTGCCGACACTAATGAACTTGGCCAGCAACAGCTGGAACACCAGATTTAGGGGATTGCTATTTTGGCAATTGAATTTCACCCCAGAACAAAATATATCCTTTGACGGACACTGTTAAACTTGGCCAGCCACAGCTGAAACCACTGATTTACGGTATTGCTATTTTGGCCATTGAATTTCACCCCAGAACAAAATCTATCCTTTGCCGGACACTTTTATACCTGGCCAGCCACAACTTAAACAACAGATTTAGGGGATTGCTATTTTGGCAATTGAATTTCACCCCAGAACAAAATCTATCCTTTGCCGGACACTGTTAAACTTGGCCAGCCACAGCTATAACCACTGATTCACGGTATTGCTATTTTGGCAATTGAATATCACCCCAGAAAAAAAGTATACCCTTTGCCGGACACTAATAGACTTGGCCAGCCACAGCTGGAACACCAGATTTAGGGGATTGCTATTTTGTCAATTAAATTTCAACTCCAGAACAAAATCTATCCTGTGCCAGACACTAGTAAACTTGGCCAGCCACAGCTGGAACACCAGATTTAGGGGATTGCTATTTTGGCAATTGAATTTCACCCCACAACAAAATATATCCTTTGCCGGACACTAATAAACTTGGCCAGCCACAGTTGGAACACCAGATTTAGGGGATTGCTATTTTGGCAATTGAATTTCACCCCAGAACAAAATCAATCTATTGCCGGAAACTATTAACCTTGGCCAGCCACAGCTGAAACACCAGATTTAGGGTATTGCTATTTTGGCAATTGAATTTCACCCCAGAAAAAATTTATCCTTTGCCGGACACTGTTAAACTTGGCCAGCTACTGCTGGGACACCAGATTTATGGGATTGCTATTTTCGCAATGGAATTTCACCCCAGAACAAAAGCTTTCGTACGCCGGACACTAGTAAACTTGGCCAGCTATAGCTGGAACACCAGATTTAGGGGATTTCTATTTTGGCAATTGAATTTCAACTCCAGAACAAAATCTATCCTGTTGCCGGACACTAGTAAACTTGGCCAGCCACAGCTGGAACACCAGATTTAGGGGATTGCTATTTTGGCAATTGAATTTCACCCCACAACAAAATATATACTTTGCCGGACACTAATAAACTTGGCCAGCCACAGCTGGAACACCAGATTTAGGGGATTGCTATTTTGGCAATTGAATTTCACCCCAGAACAAAATTAATCCATTGCCGGACACTAATGAACTTGGCCAGCCACAGCTGGAACACCAGATTTAGGGGATTGCTATTTTGGCAATTGAATTTCACCCCACAACAAAATATATCCTTTGCTGGACACTAATAAACTTGGCCAACCACAGCCGGAACACCAGATTTAGGGGATTGCTATTTTGACAATTGAATTTCACCCCAGAACAAAACCTGTCCTTTGCCGGAGACTTTTAAACTTGGCCAGCCACAGCTGAAACCACTGATTTACGGTATTGCTATTTTGGCCATTGAATTTCACCCCAGAACAAAATCTATCCTTTGCCGGACACTAGTAAACCTGGCCAGCCACCGCTTAAACAACAGATTTAGGTGATTGCTATTTTCGCAATTGAATTTCACCCCAGAACAAAATATATCCTTTGCCGGACACTAATAAACTTGGCCAGCCACAGCTGGAACACCAAATTTAGGGGATTGCTATTTTGGCAATTGAATTTCACCCCAGAACAAAATCAATCTATTGCCACACACTATTAAACTTGGCCAGCCACAGCTGAAACCACCAGATTTAGGGTATTGCTATTTTGGCAATTGAATTTCACCCCAGAACAAAATCTATTGTATGCCGGACACTAGTAAACTTGGCCAGCAATAGCTGGAACACCAGATTTAAGGGATTTCTATTTTGGCAATTGAATTTCAACTCCAGAACAAAATCTATCCTGTTGCCGGACACTAGTAAACTTGGCCAGCCACAGCTGGAACACCAGATTTAGGGGATTGCTATTTTGGCAATTGAATTTCACCCCACAACAAAATATATCCTTTGCCAGACACTAATAAACTTGGCCAGCCACAGCTGAAACACCAGATTTAGGGGATTGCTATTTTGGCAATTGAATTTCACCCAAGAAAAAAATTTATCCTTTGCCGGACACTGTTAAACTTGGCCAGCTACTGCTGGGACACCAGATTTATGAGATTGCTATTTTCGCAATGGAATTTCACCCCAGAACAAACTCTATCCTTTGCCGGAGACGTTTAAAATTGGCCAGTCACAGCTGAAACCACTGATTTACGGTATTGCTATTTTGGCAATTGAATTGCACTCCAGAACAAAATCTATCTTATGCCGGACACTAGTAAACTTGACCAGCTATAGCTGGAACACCAGATTTAGGGGATTTCTATTTTGGCAATTGAATTTCAACTCCAGAACAAAATCTATCCTGTTGCCGGACACTAGTAAACTTGGCCAGCCACAGCTGGAACACCAGATTTAGGGGATTGCTATTTTGGCAATTGAATTTTACCCCAGAACAAAATATATCCTTTGCCGGACACTAGTAAACTTGGCCAGCCACAGCTGAAACACCTGATTTAGGGGATTGCAATTTTGGCAACTGAATTTCACCCCACAACAAAATATATCCATTGCCGGACACTATTAAACTTGGCCAGCCACAGCTGAAACCACTGATTTACGGTATTGCTATTTTAGGAATTGAATTTCACCCCAGAACAAAATATATCCTTTGCCGGACACTAGTAAACTTGGCCAGCCACAGCTTAAACACCAGATTTAGGGGATTGCTATTTTGGCAATTGAATTTCACCCCAGAAAAAATTTTATCCTTTGCCGGACACTGTTAAACTTGGCCAGCTACTGCTGGGACACCAGATTTATGGGATTGCTATTTTGGCAATTGAATTTCACCCCAGAACAAAATCTATCGTACGCCGGACACTAGTAAACTTGGCCAGCTATAGCTGGAACACCAGATTTTGGGGATTTCTATTTTGGCAATTGAATTTCAACTCCAGAACAAAATCTATCCTGTTGCCGGACACTAGTAAACTTGGCCAGCCACAGCTGGAACTCCAGATTTAGGGGATTGCTATTTTGGCAATTGAATTTCACCCCAGAACAAAATCAATCCATTGCCGGACACTATTAAACTTGGCCAGCCACAGCTGAAACACCAGATTTAGGGTATTGCTAGTTTGGCAATTGAATTTCACCCCAGAAAATTTTTTTATTCTTTGCAAGACACTGTTAAACTTGGCCAGCTACTGCTGGGACACCAGATTTATGGGGTTGCTATTTTCGCAATTGAATTTCACCCAAGAACAAACTCTATCCTTTGCCGGAGACTTTTAAAATTGGCCAGTCACAGTTGAAACCACTGATTTACGGTATTGCTATTTTGGCAATTGAATTTCACACCAGAACAAAATATATCCTTTGCCGGACACTAATGAACTTGGCCAGCAACAGCTGGAACACCAGATTTAGGGGATTGCTATTTTGGCAATTGAATTTCACCCCAGAACAAAATATATCCTTTGACGGACACTGTTAAACTTGGCCAGCCACAGCTGAAACCACTGATTTACGGTATTGCTATTTTGGCAATTGAATATCACCCCAGAAAAAAATATGTCCTTTGCCGGACACTAAAAATCTTGGCCAGCCACTGCTGGGACACCAGATTTATGGAATTGCTATTTTGGCAATTAAATTTCAACCCCAGAACAAAATCTATCCTGTGCCGGACACTAGTAAACTTGTCCAGCCACAGCTGGAACACCAGATTTAGGGGATTGCTATTTTGGCAATTGAATTTCACCCCACAACAAAATATATCCTTTGCCGGACACTAAAAAACTTGGTCAGCCACAGCTGGAACACCAGATTTAGGGAATTGCTATTTTGGCAATTAAATTTCAACCCCAGAACACAATCTATCCTGTGCCGGACACTAGTAAACTTGTCCAGCCACAGCTGGAACACCATATTTAGGGAATTGCTATTTTGGCAATTAAATTTCAACCCCAGAACAAAATCTATCCTGTGCCGGACACTAGTAAACTTGTCCAGCCACAGCTGGAACACCAGATTTAGGGAATTGCTATTTTGGCAATTAAATTTCAACCCCAGAACAAAATCTATCCTTTGCCGGACACTAGTAAACTTGGCCAGCCACAGCTGAAACACCAGATTTAGGGGATTGCAATTTTGGCAATTGAATTTCACCCCACAATAAAATATGTCCTTTGCCGGACACTAATGAACTTGGCCAGCCACAGCTGGAACACCAGATTTAGGGGATTTCTATTTTGGCAATTGAATTTCACCCCAAAACAAAATCTATCCATTGCAGGACACTATTAAAATTGGCCAGCCACAGCTGAAACCACAGATTTACGGTATTGCTATTTTCGGAATTGAATTTCACCCCAGAACAAAATATATCCTTTGCCGGACACTAGTAAAGTTGGCCAGCCACAGCCTAAACACCAGATTTAGGGGATTGCTATTTTGACAATTGAATTTCACCCCAGAACAAAACCTGTCCTTTGCCGGAGACTTTTTAACTTGGCCAGCCACTGCTGAAACCACTGATTTACGGTATTGCTATTTTGGCCATTGAATTTCACCCCAGAACAAAATCTATCCTTTGCCGGACACTAGTAAACCTGGCCAGCCACCGCTTAAACAACAGATTTAGGTGATTGCTATTTTCGCAATTGAATTTCACCCCAGAACAAAATCTATCCTTTGCCGGACACTGTTAAACTTGGCCAGCCACAGCTATAACTACTGATTCATGGTATTGCTATTTTGGCAATTGAATATCACCCCAGAAAAAAAGTATACCCTTTGCCGGACACTAATAGACTTGGCCAGCCACAGCTGGAACACCAGATTTAGGGGATTGCTATTTTGTCAATTAAATTTCAACTCCAGAACAAAATCTATCCTGTGCCAGACACTAGTAAACTTGGCCAGCCACAGCTGGAACACCAGATTTAGGGGATTGCTATTTTGGCAATTGAATTTCACCCCAGAACAAAATCAATCTATTGCCGGACACTATTAAACTTGGCAAGCCACAGCCGAAACTCCAGATTTAGGGTATTGCTATTTTGGCAATTGAATTTCACCCCAGAAAATGTTTTTATCCTTTGCCGGACACTGTTAAACTTGGCCAGCTACTGCTGGGACACCAGACTTATGGGATTGCTATTTTCGCGATGGAATTTCACCCCAGAACAAAATATATCGTACGCCGGACACTAGTAAACTTGGCCAGCTATAGCTGGAACACCAGATTTAGGGGATTGCAATTTTGGCAACTGAATTTCACCCCACAACAAAATATATCCTTTGCCGGACACTAATAAAATTGGCCAGCCACAGCTGGAACACCAGATTTAGGGGATCGCTATTTGGCAATTGAATTTAACCCCAAAACAAAATCTATCCATTTCCGGACACTATTAAACTTGGCCAGTCACAGCTGAAACCACTGATTTACGGTATTGCTATTTTCGGAATAGAATTTCACCCCAGAACAAAATATATCCTTTGCCGGACACTAGAAAACTTGGCCAGCCACAGCTTAAACACCAGATTTAGGGGATTGCTATTTTGGCAATTGAATTTCACCCCACAACAAAATATATCCCTTGCCGGACACTAATAATCTTGGCCAGCCACAGCCGGAACACCAGATTTTGGGGATTGCTATTTTGACAATTGAATTTCACCCCAGAACAAAACTTGTCCTTTGCCGGAGACTTTTAAACTTGGCCAGCCACAGCTGAAACCACTGATTTACGGTATCGCTATTTTGGCCATTGAATTTCACCCCAGAACAAAATCTATCCTTTGCCGGACACTTTTATACCTGGCCAGCCACAGCTTAAACAACAGATTTAGGGGATTGCTATTTTGGCAATTGAATTTCACCCCAGAACAAAATCTATCCTTTGCCGGACACTGTTAAACTTGGCCAGCCACAGCTATAACCACTGATTCACGGTATTGCTATTTTGGCAATTGAATATCACCCCAGAAAAAAAGTATACCCTTTGCCGGACACTAATAGACTTGGCCAGCCACAGCTGGAACACCAGATTTAGGGGATTGCTATTTTGTCAATTAAATTTCAACTCCAGAACAAAATCTATCCTGTGCCAGACACTAGTAAACTTGGCCAGCCACAGCTGGAACACCAGATTTAGGGGATTGCTATTTTGGCAATTGAATTTCACCCCACAACAAAATATATCCTTTGCTGGACACTAATAAACTTGGCCAGCCACAGTTGGAACACCAGATTTAGGGGATTGCTATTTTGGCAATTGAATTTCACCCCAGAACAAAATCAATCTATTGCCGGACACTAATAAACTTGGCCAGCCACAGTTGGAACACCAGATTTAGGGTATTGCTATTTTGGCAATTGAATTTCACCCCAGAAAAAAATTTATCCTTTGCCGGACACTGTTAAACTTGGCCAGCTACTGCTGGGACACCAGATTTATGGGATTGCTATTTTCGCAATGGAATTTCACCCCAGAACAAAATCTTTCGTACGCCGGACACTAGTAAACTTGGCCAGCTATAGCTGGAACACCAGATTTAGGGGATTGCTATTTTGGCAATTGAATTTCACCCCAGAACAAAATATATCCTTTGCCGGACACTAATAAACTTGGCCAGCCACAGCTGGAACACCAGATTTAGGGGATTGCTATTTTGGCAATTGAATTTCACCCCAGAACAAAATCAATCTATTGCCGGACACTATTAAACTTGGCCAGCCACAGCCGAAACTCCAGATTTAGGGTATTGCTATTTTGGCAATTGAATTTCACCCCAGAAAATGTTTTTATCCTTTGCCGGACACTGTTAAACTTGGCCAGCTACTGCTGGGACACCAGATTTATGGGATTGCTATTTTCGCGATGGAATTTCACCCCAGAACAAAATATATCGTACGCCGGACACTAGTAAACTTGGCCAGCTATAGCTGGAACACCAGATTTAGGGGATTGCTATTTTGGCAATTGAATTTCACCCCAGAACAAAATCAATCTATTGCCGCACACTATTAAACTTGGCCAGCCACAGCTGAAACACTTGATTTAGGGGATTGCAATTTGGGCAACTGAATTTCACCCCACAACAAAATATATCCTTTGCCGGACACTAATAAAATTGGCCAGCCACAGCTGGAACACCAGATTTAGGGGATCGCTATTTGGCAATTGAATTTAACCCCAGAACAAAATCTATCCATTTCCGGACACTATTAAACTTGGCCAGTCACAGCTGAAACCACTGATTTACGGTATTGCTATTTTCGGAATAGAATTTCACCCCAGAACAAAATATATCCTTTGCCGGACACTAGTAAAGTTGGCCAGCCACAGCTTAAACACCAGATTTAGGGGATTGCTATTTTGGCAATTGAATTTCACCCCACAACAAAATATATCCCTTGCCGGACACTAATAATCTTGGCCAGCCACAGCCGGAACACCAGATTTTGGGGATTGCTATTTTGACAATTGAATTTCACCCCAGAACAAAACTTGTCCTTTGCCGGAGACTTTTAAACTTGGCCAGCCACAGCTGAAACCACTGATTTACGGTATCGCTATTTTGGCCATTGAATTTCACCCCAGAACAAAATCTATCCTTTGCCGGACACTTTTATACCTGGCCAGCCACAGCTTAAACAACAGATTTAGGGGATTGCTATTTTGGCAATTGAATTTCACCCCAGAACAAAATCTATCCTTTGCCGGACACTGTTAAACTTGGCCAGCCACAGCTATAACCACTGATTCACGGTATTGCTATTTTGGCAATTGAATATCACCCCAGAAAAAAGTATACCCTTTGCCGGACACTAATAGACTTGGCCAGCCACAGCTGGAACACCAGATTTAGGGGATTGCTATTTTGTCAATTAAATTTCAACTCCAGAACAAAATCTATCCTGTGCCAGACACTAGTAAACTTGGCCAGCCACAGCTGGAACACCAGATTTAGGGGATTGCTATTTTGGCAATTGAATTTCACCCCACAACAAAATATATCCTTTGCCGGACACTAATAAACTTGGCCAGCCACAGTTGGAACACCAGATTTAGGGGATTGCTATTTTGGCAATTGAATTTCACCCCAGAACAAAATCAATCTATTGCCGGAAACTATTAAACTTGGCCAGCCACAGCTGAAACACCAGATTTAGGGTATTGCTATTTTGGCAATTGAATTTCACCCCAGAAAAAATTTATCCTTTGCCGGACACTGTTAAACTTGGCCAGCTACTGCTGGGACACCAGATTTATGGGATTGCTATTTTCGCAATGGAATTTCACCCCAGAACAAAATCTTTCGTACGCCGGACACTAGTAAACTTGGCCAGCTATAGCTGGAACACCAGATTTAGGGGATTTCTATTTTGGCAATTGAATTTCAACTCCAGAACAAAATCTATCCTGTTGCCGGACACTAGTAAACTTGGCCAGCCACAGCTGGAACACCAGATTTAGGGGATTGCTATTTTGGCAATTGAATTTCACCCCACAACAAAATATATACTTTGCCGGACACTAATAAACTTGGCCAGCCACAGCTGGAACACCAGATTTAGGGGATTGCTATTTTGGCAATTGAATTTCACCCCAGAACAAAATCAATCCATTGCCGGACACTAATGAACTTGGCCAGCCACAGCTGGAACACCAGATTTAGGGGATTGCTATTTTGGCAATTGAATTTCACCCCACAACAAAATATATCCTTTGCTGGACACTAATAAACTTGGCCAACCACAGCCGGAACACCAGATTTAGGGGATTGCTATTTTGACAATTGAATTTCACCCCAGAACAAAACCTGTCCTTTGCCGGAGACTTTTAAACTTGGCCAGCCACAGCTGAAACCACTGATTTACGGTATTGCTATTTTGGCCATTGAATTTCACCCCAGAACAAAATCTATCCTTTGCCGGACACTAGTAAACTTGGACAGCCACAGCTTAAACACCAGATTTAGGGGATTGCTATTTTGGCAATTGAATTTCAACTCCAGAACAAAATCTATCCTGTTGCCGGACACTAGTAAACTTGGCCAGCCACAGCTGGAACTCCAGATTTAGGGGATTGCTATTTTGGCAATTGAATTTCACCCCAGAACAAAATCAATCCATTGCCGGACACTATTAAACTTGGCCAGCCACAGCTGAAACACCAGATTTAGGGTATTGCTATTTTGGCAATTGAATTTCACCCCAGAAAATTTTTTATTCTTTGCAAGACACTGTTAAACTTGGCCAGCTACTGCTGGGACACCAGATTTATGGGATTGCTATTTTCGCAATTGAATTTCACCCAAGAACAAACTCTATCCTTTGCCGGAGACTTTTAAAATTGGCCAGTCACAGTTGAAACCACTGATTTACGGTATTGCTATTTTGGCAATTGAATTTCACACCAGAACAAAATATATCCTTTGCCGACACTAATGAACTTGGCCAGCAACAGCTGGAACACCAGATTTAGGGGATTGCTATTTTGGCAATTGAATTTCACCCCAGAACAAAATATATCCTTTGACGGACACTGTTAAACTTGGCCAGCCACAGCTGAAACCACTGATTTACGGTATTGCTATTTTGGCAATTGAATATCACCCCAGAAAAAAATATGTCCTTTGCCATACACTAAAAAACTTGGCCAGCCACTGCTGGGACACCAGATTTATGGGATTGATATTTTGGCAATTGAATTTCACCCCACAACAAAATATATACTTTGCCGGACACTAATAAACTTGGCCAGCCACAGCTGGAACACCAGATTTAGGGGATTGCTATTTTGGCAATTGAATTTCACCCCTCAACAAAATATATCCTTTGCCAGACACTAAAAAACTTGGCCAGCCACAGCTGGAACACCAGATTTAGGGGATTGCTATTTTGGCAATTGAATTTCACCCCAGAACAAAATATGTCCTTTGCCGGACACTAGTAAACTTGGCCAGCCACAGCTGAAACACTTGATTTAGGGGATTGCAATTTTGGCAACTGAATTTCACCCCTCAACAAAATATATCCTTTGCCGGACACTAATAAAATTGGCCAGCCACAGCTGGAACACCAGATTTTGGGGATCGCTATTTGGCAATTGAATTTAACCCCAGAACAAAATCTATCCATTTCCGGACACTATTAAACTTGGCCAGTCACAGCTGAAACCACTGATTTACGGTATTGCTATTTTCGAATAGAATTTCACCCCAGAACAAAATATATCCTTTGCCGGACACTAGTAAAGTTGGCCAGCCACAGCTTAAACACCAGATTTAGGGGATTGCTATTTTGGCAATTGAATTTCACCCCACAACAAAATATATCCCTTGCCGGACACTAATAATCTTGGCCAGCCACAGCCGGAACACCAGATTTTGGGGATTGCTATTTTGACAATTGAATTTCACCCCAGAACAAAACTTGTCCTTTGCCGGAGACTTTTAAACTTGGCCAGCCACAGCTGAAACCACTGATTTACGGTATCGCTATTTTGGCCATTGAATTTCACCCCAGAACAAAATCTATCCTTTGCCGGACACTTTTATACCTGGCCAGCCACAGCTTAAACAACAGATTTAGGGGATTGCTATTTTGGCAATTGAATTTCACCCCAGAACAAAATCTATCCTTTGCCGGACACTGTTAAACTTGGCCAGCCACAGCTATAACCACTGATTCACGGTATTGCTATTTTGGCAATTGAATATCACCCCAGAAAAAAAGTATACCCTTTGCCGGACACTAATAGACTTGGCCAGCCACAGCTGGAACACCAGATTTAGGGGATTGCTATTTTGTCAATTAAATTTCAACTCCAGAACAAAATCTATCCTGTGCCAGACACTAGTAAACTTGGCCAGCCACAGCTGGAACACCAGATTTAGGGGATTGCTATTTTGGCAATTGAATTTCACCCCACAACAAAATATATCCTTTGCCGGACACTAATAAACTTGGCCAGCCACAGTTGGAACACCAGATTTAGGGGATTGCTATTTTGGCAATTGAATTTCACCCCAGAACAAAATCAATCTATTGCCGGAAACTATTAAACTTGGCCAGCCACAGCTGAAACACCAGATTTAGGGTATTGCTATTTTGGCAATTGAATTTCACCCCAGAAAAAATTTATCCTTTGCCGGACACTGTTAAACTTGGCCAGCTACTGCTGGGACACCAGATTTATGGGATTGCTATTTTCGCAATGGAATTTCACCCCAGAACAAAATCTTTCGTACGCCGGACACTAGTAAACTTGGCCAGCTATAGCTGGAACACCAGATTTAGGGGATTTCTATTTTGGCAATTGAATTTCAACTCCAGAACAAAATCTATCCTGTTGCCGGACACTAGTAAACTTGGCCAGCCACAGCTGGAACACCAGATTTAGGGGATTGCTATTTTGGCAATTGAATTTCACCCCACAACAAAATATATACTTTGCCGGACACTAATAAACTTGGCCAGCCACAGCTGGAACACCAGATTTAGGGGATTGCTATTTTGGCAATTGAATTTCACCCCAGAACAAAATCAATCCATTGCCGGACACTAATGAACTTGGCCAGCCACAGCTGGAACACCAGATTTAGGGGATTGCTATTTTGGCAATTGAATTTCACCCCACAACAAAATATATCCTTTGCTGGACACTAATAAACTTGGCCAACCACAGCCGGAACACCAGATTTAGGGGATTGCTATTTTGACAATTGAATTTCACCCCAGAACAAAACCTGTCCTTTGCCGGAGACTTTTAAACTTGGCCAGCCACAGCTGAAACCACTGATTTACGGTATTGCTATTTTGGCCATTGAATTTCACCCCAGAACAAAATCTATCCTTTGCCGGACACTAGTAAACTTGGACAGCCACAGCTTAAACACCAGATTTAGGGGATTGCTATTTTGGCAATTGAATTTCAACTCCAGAACAAAATCTATCCTGTTGCCGGACACTAGTAAACTTGGCCAGCCACAGCTGGAACTCCAGATTTAGGGGATTGCTATTTTGGCAATTGAATTTCACCCCAGAACAAAATCAATCCATTGCCGGACACTATTAAACTTGGCCAGCCACAGCTGAAACACCAGATTTAGGGTATTGCTATTTTGGCAATTGAATTTCACCCCAGAAAATTTTTTATTCTTTGCAAGACACTGTTAAACTTGGCCAGCTACTGCTGGGACACCAGATTTATGGGATTGCTATTTTCGCAATTGAATTTCACCCAAGAACAAACTCTATCCTTTGCCGGAGACTTTTAAAATTGGCCAGTCACAGTTGAAACCACTGATTTACGGTATTGCTATTTTGGCAATTGAATTTCACCCCAGAACAAAATCAATCCATTGCCGGACACTATTAAACTTGGCCAGCCACAGCTGAAACACCAGATTTAGGGTATTGCTATTTTGGCAATTGAATTTCACCCCAGAAAATTTTTTATTCTTTGCAAGACACTGTTAAACTTGGCCAGCTACTGCTGGGACACCAGATTTATGGGATTGCTATTTTCGCAATTGAATTTCACCCAAGAACAAACTCTATCCTTTGCCGGAGACTTTTAAAATTGGCCAGTCACAGTTGAAACCACTGATTTACGGTATTGCTATTTTGGCAATTGAATTTCACACCAGAACAAAATATATCCTTTGCCGACACTAATGAACTTGGCCAGCAACAGCTGGAACACCAGATTTAGGGGATTGCTATTTTGGCAATTGAATTTCACCCCAGAACAAAATATATCCTTTGACGGACACTGTTAAACTTGGCCAGCCACAGCTGAAACCACTGATTTACGGTATTGCTATTTTGGCAATTGAATATCACCCCAGAAAAAATATGTCCTTTGCCGTACACTAAAAACTTGGCCAGCCACTGCTGGGACACCAGATTTATGGGATTGATATTTTGGCAATTAAATTTCAACCCCAGAACAAAATCTATCCTGTGCCGGACACTAGTAAACTTGTCCAGCCACAGCTGGAACACCAGATTTAGGGGATTGCTATTTTGGCAATTGAATTTCACCCCACAACAAAATATATCCTTTGCCAGACACTAAAAACTTGGCCAGCCACAGCTGGAACACCAGATTTAGGGAATTGCTATTTTGGCAATTAAATTTCAACCCCAGAACAAAATATATCCTTTGCCGGACACTAGTAAACTTGGCCAGCCACAGCTGAAACACCAGATTTAGGGGATTGCAATTTTGGCAATTGAATTTCACCCCACAATAAAATATGTCCTTTGCCGGACACTAATGAACTTGGCCAGCCACAGCTGGAACACCAGATTTAGGGGATTGCTATTTTGGCAATTGAATTTCACCCCAGAACAAAATATATCCTTTGCCGGACACTAGTAAACTTGGCCAGCCACAGCTGAAACACTTGATTTAGGGGATTGCAATTTTGGCAACTGAATTTCACCCCACAACAAAATATATCCTTTGCCGGACACTAATAAAATTGGCCAGCCACAGCTGGAACACCAGATTTTGGGGATCGCTATTTGGCAATTGAATTTAACCCCAGAACAAAATCTATCCATTTCCGGACACTATTAAACTTGGCCAGTCACAGCTGAAACCACTGATTTACGGTATTGCTATTTTCGGAATAGAATTTCACCCCAGAACAAAATATATCCTTTGCCGGACACTAGTAAACTTGGCCAGCCACAGCTTAAACACCAGATTTAGGGGATTGCTATTTTGGCAATTGAATTTCACCCCACAACAAAATATATCCCTTGCCGGACACTAATAATCTTGGCCAGCCACAGCCGGAACACCAGATTTTGGGGATTGCTATTTTGACAATTGAATTTCACCCCAGAACAAAACTTGTCCTTTGCCGGAGACTTTTAAACTTGGCCAGCCACAGCTGAAACCACTGATTTACGGTATCGCTATTTTGGCCATTGAATTTCACCCCAGAACAAAATCTATCCTTTGCCGGACACTTTTATACCTGGCCAGCCACAGCTTAAACAACAGATTTAGGGGATTGCTATTTTGGCAATTGAATTTCACCCCAGAACAAAATCTATCCTTTGCCGGACACTGTTAAACTTGGCCAGCCACAGCTATAACCACTGATTCACGGTATTGCTATTTTGGCAATTGAATATCACCCCAGAAAAAAGTATACCCTTTGCCGGACACTAATAGACTTGGCCAGCCACAGCTGGAACACCAGATTTAGGGGATTGCTATTTTGTCAATTAAATTTCAACTCCAGAACAAAATCTATCCTGTGCCAGACACTAGTAAACTTGGCCAGCCACAGCTGGAACACCAGATTTAGGGGATTGCTATTTTGGCAATTGAATTTCACCCCACAACAAAATATATCCTTTGCCGGACACTAATAAACTTGGCCAGCCACAGTTGGAACACCAGATTTAGGGGATTGCTATTTTGGCAATTGAATTTCACCCCAGAACAAAATCAATCTATTGCCGGAAACTATTAAACTTGGCCAGCCACAGCTGAAACACCAGATTTAGGGTATTGCTATTTTGGCAATTGAATTTCACCCCAGAAAAAAATTTATCCTTTGCCGGACACTGTTAAACTTGGCCAGCTACTGCTGGGACACCAGATTTATGGGATTGCTATTTTCGCAATGGAATTTCACCCCAGAACAAAATCTTTCGTACGCCGGACACTAGTAAACTTGGCCAGCTATAGCTGGAACACCAGATTTAGGGGATTTCTATTTTGGCAATTGAATTTCAACTCCAGAACAAAATCTATCCTGTTGCCGGACACTAGTAAACTTGGCCAGCCACAGCTGGAACACCAGATTTAGGGGATTGCTATTTTGGCAATTGAATTTCACCCCACAACAAAATATATACTTTGCCGGACACTAATAAACTTGGCCAGCCACAGCTGGAACACCAGATTTAGGGGATTGCTATTTTGGCAATTGAATTTCACCCCAGAACAAAATCAATCCATTGCCGGACACTAATGAACTTGGCCAGCCACAGCTGGAACACCAGATTTAGGGGATTGCTATTTTGGCAATTGAATTTCACCCCACAACAAAATATATCCTTTGCTGGACACTAATAAACTTGGCCAACCACAGCCGGAACACCAGATTTAGGGGATTGCTATTTTGACAATTGAATTTCACCCCAGAACAAAACCTGTCCTTTGCCGGAGACTTTTAAACTTGGCCAGCCACAGCTGAAACCACTGATTTACGGTATTGCTATTTTGGCCATTGAATTTCACCCCAGAACAAAATCTATCCTTTGCCGGACACTAGTAAACTTGGACAGCCACAGCTTAAACACCAGATTTAGGGGATTGCTATTTTGGCAATTGAATTTCAACTCCAGAACAAAA
>JAKVIS010002096.1:0-25789 GCA_033119425.1 Bufotes viridis
CACAAAGATGCATATCCATTGCCACGTATTGAGGAGTCTCTAACCGCTCTAGGCTCCTCCGCCTATTTCTCCACCTTAGATTTAACCAGCGGATATTGGCAAGTGCTCATGGCCCCTGAGGATAGGGAAAAGACTGCTTTCACCACCCCTATGGGCCTGTTTGAATTTAATTGCATGCCATTTGGATTGTGTAATGCCCCCGGGACCTTTCAAAGATTAATGGAGAGGTGCTTGGGCCATAAGAACTTTGAGACAGTGCTGTTGTATCTGGATGACGTTATCATCTATTCCAAAACGTATGAGGACCATTTAAAGCATTTAGCTGAGGTGTTTGAAATCCTTATTAAATATGGCCTCAAGATTAAACCGTCCAAATGTCACTTGCTGAAACCTGCTGTAAAATATCTGGGACATGTTGTAAGCGCAGAGGGGGTCCAGCCTGATCCTGATAAGTTGGCTGCTGTCCGAAATTGGCCGGTCCCCACTACGGTGAAAGAAGTGAGGAGCTTCCTTAGCTTCGCTGGCTACTACCGGCGCTTTATCCCCCACTTCGCTCAAATAGCGGATCCAATCCAGGAACTCCTGAGGGGGCAACCAAAAAAAAGCCCAAAGACTCCTGTCCCCATTGAATGGAATGAAGAGAGGGAGGTTGCATTTCAGTTGTTAAAGAAAAAGTTGACTGAACCTCCTGTGCTGGGGTACCCAGATTACAGTAAGCCATTTCACCTTTACACAGATGCCAGTAAGAAAGGCCTGGGAGCAGTGCTGGCTCAAGTGCAAGAAGGGAAAGAGAGGGTGATAGCTTATGCCAGCCGGTCCTTAAAGGGAGCTGAAAAGAATGATCAGAATTATAGCTCTTTCAAATTAGAGTTTCTGGCCTTAGTGTGGGCGGTCACAGAAAAATTCAAGGACTATTTGGCTGCCACTCCATTTATTGCGTTCACTGATAACAACCCTCTGGCTCACCTGAATACCGCTAAACTGGGGGCCTTAGAACAGAGATGGGCCTCCCGCCTTGCTAATTACGACTTCACTGTAAAATACCGGGCTGGCCGTTCAAACGATAATGCTGATGCCCTGTCAAGGCTCCGCACTGAAATAGCACCAGATGACATACGGGATGCCTGGGAAGATGTAGAGATGCCAGCATTTTATAACCGGTTTGCTCAACAGGACCAAGCTCAAGCTGCCAACAGTGGAACCTCTGACCCTCCATCCTTTGATAAGCCTGCATCCAGAGAGAGAAAAGTGGATTAAGTTGCAATCAGAGAGTAGAGTTCTCGGTGAACTGCTGGACTTCTTCATCAGTGGCAGAACCCCTGAAAGAATTGGCGAAAGACCGCAGACCCAGAACTCATCAAATTGTGGAGGCAACGTCAACAACTTTTCCTTCAAAAGGCCTGTTGCTGCGACGAAGCCTGGATCCAGTGTCAAATGACAGAGTGCACCAGATCCTCATCCCACGTCGTGATGCAGGTATGGTTTTAGAAATGTATCATGACAGGTCTGGACATTTTGGGGTTCAAAAGACTGAGGCCACTGTCCGTAGGCGGTTCTACTGGGTTGGAATCAGAGAGGACATTGAGAAGTGGTGTCGGGAATGTACAGCCTGTGCCCTAAAGAGAGGTGAACATCATGATCAGAGAGCACCGCTGCACCCTATTATAAGTACCGCCCCTCTTGAGCTGGTTGCTATTGATCACGTAAAGTTGGAGCCCAGTCATTCAGGGTATACCTATGCTATGACTATTATTGATCACTTCACTAAGTTTGCCGTAGCAGTGCCTGTGAAGGACCTGACAGCCAAGACGACCGCTGAATTGTTCTGGAAACACTTCCTCCTGCCTTACGGTTGCCCAGAAAAGATCCTCACCGACCAGGGGTCTGCGTTTGAGTCTCATCTGTTCCAGGAGCTGTGCCGATTACACAATTGCCAAAAGGTCCGGACCACGGCCTATCATCCACAAGGTAATGGACTCTGTGAAAAGATGAATCAGACCTTGATTGAAATGTTGAGAGCCGTGCCTCCTGAGACCAGAGGAGATTGGCCTAACTTGCTACCACAGCTCATGTATACGTACAATAATACTATCCATTGTTCCACTGGATACACTCCTTTCTACCTGTTGTTTGGGCGTCAGGGTAAATTGCCTGCAGACCATTCCCTGGATGTACAAGTGCTGGATGACATTAATCCCCTGCCTAAAACTGACTGGGTAACGGAACATCAAAGGCGCTTGCTTAATGCCAAAGAAATTGTCCAGGAGCGCATGGAAGGTGCCCGGGAGCGACAACAAAAGACTATGATTTGGCGGCCCATGCAGAGCCCTTGGCTGTGGGGGATACCGTGTGGTTAAAGAACAATCACCGCACCAGTAAGCTGGACAGTAAATGGGAGAGAACTCCCTATCTTGTGTCTGCCATCCCTAATGCTGAAACTCATACCTATGAGGTCACCAGAGAGGGTAAGGGTCCCCAAATTGTTCACAGAAACCGCCTAAAACTCTGCAGTGACAAGGAGGCTGTCGTTGGAGATTCCGGATCCGAGTCTTCTGAGTCAGATTCCATTGCTCGGCCTGCTGAACCTATGCAGGCCATAGCGGATTTGCTGAATGATCCTGAGCCGCTCCACTGGTTCCTTACACCCTGGTTAAACTTTGGGGTGCCTGTCCCGGCACCTGCTGAACCTGCAATCGTAGCAGGCCCCGCTCAGGGTGCTACTGAAAGGGGTCCCACTGACGTGGATCCTTCTTGTCCCCCTGTGCCCGGACAAGAGGAGACCTTGGCTCTAAGGAGGTCTACCCGGTCTACTAGGGGCGCTTACCAGTACGTTTTGAAAACTATGACTGTACTGGAAGTGTTTCCCGACAGGAAACCTCTGTGTGAGCATCATCCTTTTAAGTTTGTGCCCAGAGATGGACTCCCTGTGTGCGAGCCTCTGTGATATGTTCTTATTATAGACTTATGCATTTTCATATGGACTATGTGATGTTCTATTATGTTCTTATTATGGACTCTGGCATTCTCTTATGGACTATCCTGGTGTTAACCATTGATTTGCTGTACCAGGTCAGCATCACAGTTCTGCATTAACAGCCTGCAAGCAGAGGACGTCGCCCCTTGTCACCGCGCTCCACCTTTTCCAGCTGGACCTGATATGATTACTTATGCAGATGTCATTCATTTGTGTTTGTATATGCCTGCATGTGTTTTGTGTCTTTCAGGAGAAGAATCCAGCTGGGTGGGCTCCTGTGGGAGTACGAGGTCGTACTCAGTTTAAAGTCGTGGGGTATGCAGTATACGGGCACTTTAATACCCGTTTACTACCAATCTGTTATGTCCCTTTAAGTGGTTTCATATAATTGCCTGCAGTAATGTGAGGGTTGTGATGTAGGTGTTAGACCACTAGGGGAACTGTTGAGCAGGGATGTATATATAGCTAGGCCAGGGCAGGCTAGTGTTAGTGCAGACCCTGGAGTCTGTGAAGGCCACATGTCTCGGGCCTAAGCAAGTCAGCAGAAGTCAAGCAGAGGCAATCCCTAGAGCAAGAGGTACTGAAATGTCAAGAGGAGGTACACTGTAAACTGGAGATTCAAGGATATAAGCCAGAAGTAGGGCATTGGGGCCTTGAAGAATAATTGCCAGTCAGGACAAGCCAGGAAGAAAGTAAGGTTCACCTGCAATTCAAAGTCCTGTTATTTTACCCTCTATTTTACCTTGCTGGATGTAAGCCTGCTGTAACTGCGACTGTACAAAAGTCTATTGTCTGCAACAAGAACTGTTTTAAGAGGTTGCCTTCTGTATTGCCACTGTTTCAGTAAAGTTGGAATTCTGTTTTCAAGCTACAAGTCTGCACCTCTATCATTCCTACTATAAATACGGTGTGCCACCGTTTACTGGCACTGGCGTCACGAAACAACAGGGACTTAGCCATAGGCACGTTAAACTACAACACCAAGGGCACCTCACATTGCACCTGGCTGTGTCCCTTCAGAACCCAGAGAGTGCCCCAGAGGAACAGCGTGCCGGCCTCTCCATCACTGGCATTCCCCAGGTTAGTCCCACACATTGCTCTGACTTGGGGATGCTACATCAACATTGGGGGCCCTGTATGTAGCACTAATGTAGCTGTTATATTCAGGGCACAGCATATGGCACCAAGATGAGTCTGTGTTAGTATGCAGGGTGCCAATGTGTTAGTAAAGAGAGCTGGATTGTGGCCGGGAGATGTCATCAAGGTGGCCTGAACCAGATAGAGAAGAACTCAGGAGGCGTCACCTGTAAGTCACTGAATGGAAATGATTATTCTGCTACTGACTGTGTATGGTGAGTGCTGTAGTCACCTGGATGATCTACAGCAAATGATGGGTGGTAGCATGCTGTTTTGTGAAACAACATCTCCCAGCATCAGGCCATACTGGGCGCTGTAGTTTCACCGTAAAAGCTTAAATGGCGAGGGCTGACCTGACTGCTCAAATGGTATGTGTGCTAAACTTTTGAAACCTGGCAATGTATATATGGTTTATATGTACTGCAAATGGTTGTGGTGCTGTATTTATGAGCTGAACTCGGTTGTGGTGCTGTATTTATGAGCTGAACTCGGTTGTGGTGCTGTGTTTATGTACTGAACTTGGTTCTGGTGCTGTATCTGCAACGGACTTGGTATGACGTTGGGTCCCTTAAAGTGAAAGAGACCTGATTATGACGCCACTTGAATTGCAACGGGCAGGTTTTTTCCCATTGCCTGCGGTATCCCTTACCCTTTAATAGGTTTTTACAATATATGTCCCTCTGATAGAGAAAATTGTAGTGACACCAGTTGAATTGAAGCAACTAGGACATGGAGTCCCCTTTAAGTATAGTGGTGTTAATACCCAGATGTAGGACTGCCAGAGTGGTGTAGAGTGAGCTAGAATCTCCCTGAAGGTGTTGCATGCACGTGTCACGGTGCTCCTACCTGGATATCCTTGGATCCCAGACGTGGTCGTCTGAAGCAGTGCAAAGGGGTGATTAACTTGGATGATGAAGGAATAATTGAGTCCAGACTTTTATTAACGTTGAACACAGCTTTACTTGAATAAACTTGTAACAAGGAACAGTCTTCCAAACTTTATCTTGGTTATCAGCAGATTTAGGCTTAACTTCTGGCAGGCAAACACAATCATCTCTGCTATGTCTGTACTCACTCAGCTCTGCTATGTTGGCTGGATTAAATAGGAACTTTTCCTTTCTGCTGTATGCTGCAACTTAGCTTTCTGTAGTGTGGCTCTGTCTTTCTCTTGATCTGCATCTTTGTCTTTATTCAGGGAATCTTTCTTCCTGACTTTGGAGTCACTTAATTTAGGTATCTGGGCACAACAGAGCAGACAGTGCTCTATTGGCTGGAACACAATCTTCCCCTTGCAGGGGGTAGACTTCTGCAGGCTCGTCCAGGAGGGACGAGGGCCTGCTGCTTCCCCTTAAAGGGGGTAAGCTAGACACACAACCTCTCTCCAAGGAAAGGCTATACTTACAACCTCTCCCCAAGGAGAGAGACCTAAAAGGCTTCATTCCAGGGAAACTAGCTCTGCCAAGATTGCCATCATCTGTTGGTGAACCAGGCACATAACACTTTAACAGTTATTTGCATGGAAATCTACATACACATTATGCAGGATATGCCAATAAATATGCAAGATGATACAGGATGCACCATTAAAGATAGTGGGGGCCAGACAAAGGTAGTAATGCCACTCTGGGGCATTACATATCTATGTAATTAACTTGGTTCTGGTGCTGTATTCATACAGGGAACTTGGTTTTGATGCTGTATGTATGTAGCGATCTTGGTTCTTGCTCGGTATTTGTGTGTTAAACATACAGCTTGTGGCAGGCGCAGCACTGTGAAGTGCCTTTTGCGCTGTGGTATTAGAAGAATTTTGATATCTCTAACTTTTTAGTCCAGACAGACTGTCCAAATGCCTAAGATCACTTCTTTATTAACTTTTCTTTATATATAACACTGCCACCTCCACAGCAGACAGTCCATGTAAAAACATGTGTTGAATAAAGCATCACAAAATGATGGTTCAACTGTTCAATATTGTCATTCAACATAAAATGGTGCCTATATTTCTCTCTTCGGTATCTGTACTCTCACTTTAAGTTATTTAAGCACTTTATGATCTCTCTGAGAGGTATTTCTGAGGTTTAACCAATAGTTCTACATGCTCTACTTGGTTTTCAGTTTGCTCTATACAATTGCTTTGAGCAGTTTGTTTGAACTATTCGCAGATTGTACGCAGTTTGTATGTAGTTTGCGATATGATTTACGCAGTTTGATGGAACTGTAAGTAAACATCCATAACTGGTTCAGTATACAGTTCTGCTCATAATACTAACAATAGGAACATTATATGACTGTTCTAAATACCTATTTTGGCCTCTTTGCTTCCATAAAACTCAGCTCTAACTGGAACTGTGTGTCTGTTCAGCTCCTCTGGTGAATAATGATTTCAGCAGGGGATTTTCCACACAGGCTGAGTGTAAGATTGGCTGTGATTGACCAAGACTCCTGGGCAGTAACAACAGCTTACCTCTATGCTTTCTGGTTTTAATTCTACTGTGTAACTGAGCTTACCTTACATTAATTTTACTGAATCTTAAGGGCATATTATCTTTCTGCTTCTCTGAACACAATATATAACATCCAAAACATGAAGTCACTGTAAATAACACTCTTTCTGTTGTGGGGAGTCGTTCTGGTAGATAGCAGTGCGGGTGCAGTATAGAGGCAAAACGGAGTCCAGAAAGTGTAGCAAACAGTGTTTAATTCACACTTGTAGCAAATACACAGCAAACAGTCACTTGGTGTTAATTCACAGCCATCAGAAAACGTGCAGCAAAATGAAATAGTCAAAAACAGGTTCCAGTCACCTGGGAGGCTTTAGGTGCAGGTTCGCACCTGGCTGTCAGTCCAGCCGCAAGGCGATCGACCTCCGGCTTCCAGGCCGTCTGCACTCCTCCTTGCTTGGGGTCTTGCTTCCAGCCCAGAGAACTCCACACAGCACAGCATGGATCAGCACTCCCAAACTCAAGTGATTCCACAGCCTAACAGCAGCTCCAGGACAATCACACTCAGCTGCTGAGGAGGCTGCCTTTTAAAGGCCCGGATAAAGTCCGGCCTGGACCGTGGGGAATAGGCACCCACCCAACTCTTTGCCTACTCCCAGTAAGAGCCGGCCCGGATTGGCTTTGCAGCCAAACTAAAAACAAGGTGTCAAACAGCACTAGCTGCTGCTGACACACGAAAACCCGGCTCTTACCTCACCGAGGCCAGGAACCTCGGTGACACGTACCTGCCATCGACCACGGTACCTTGCACCCTCTTACACACCCCCTTTGTTCAACCCTGAGGGGTGAACACATGTGAGGCAGTGGACACGGGACAGGGCATCTGCGTTACCCTGCAAGCGGCCTGCCCTGTGTTCTACAGAGAACTTAAAGTTCTGCAGGGATAGGAACCACCTGGTGACCCGAGCATTCCTCTCCTTTGCCTGGCTCATCCACTTGAGAGGGGAATGGTCGGTCACCAGACGGAACCTCCTCCCTAACAGGTAGTAGCGGAGAGATTCGAGTGCCCACTTGATAGCCAGGCACTCCGTCTCCACTATACTATACCTGGACTCGGCGGGACTGAGCTTACGGCTCAGGAAGACAACGGGATGTTCTTCCCCGTTGACCTCCTGAGACAGTACCGCACCGAGGCCTACTTCCGAGGCGTCGGTCTGTACGACGAACTCCCTGTTGAAGTCGGGTGTCACCAAAACCGGGGACCCACACAGGGCCGACTTCAACGCGGAGAAAGCCTCCTCCGCCTTCTCACTCCAGCTAACCTTCCCAGACTTTCGCCCCTTCAACAGGTCTGTCAATGGCGCTGCTATTGTGGCAAAGTGGGGCACAAACCGCATGTAGTACCCTACCATTCCCAGGAAGGACTTTACCTGCCTGGTGGTGACCGGTCGGGGCCAGTTACGTATGGCTTCTACCTTAGTTACCTGCGGCTTGATGACTCCCCGCCCAATAACATATCCCAGATATTTAGTCTCTTCCAACCCAATCGCACACTTCTTTGGATTGGCGGTTAGACCAGCTTTCCTCAGGGCATCCACTACCGCCTGCACTTTGGGCAAATGGCTTTCCCAGTCGGTGCTGTGGATGATTACATCATCTAAGTAGGCCGAGGCGTACCGACGATGAGGTCGCAGCACTATGTCCATTAACCTTTGGAAGGTGGCGGGGCGCCATGCAGGCCAAAGGGTAACACCTTGTAGTGATACAGGCCCTTCGGGGTAACAAAAGCGTTTTTTTCCTTGGCCGACTCCGTTAAGGGTACCTGCCAGTACCCTTTGGTGAGGTCTAGCACAGAAAAATAACGGGCTTGCCCTAAATTCTCAACAAGCTCGTCTACCCGGGGCATGGGATATGCATCAAACTTGGACACTTCATTTAACTTGCGAAAATCGTTGCAGAACCGCAACGTCCCATCCGGCTTGGGTATTAGAACTATGGGACTGGCCCACTCACTTTTCGACTCCTCAATGACATCAAGCTTCAACATTAATTGCACTTCCTCCGCGATGGCCCGTCGCCGAGCCTCGGGTACCCGGTATGGTTTTAACCGGATCTTGGCCTGAGGCTCAGTGACGATGTCATGTTGGATGAGAGACGTGCGGCCAGGGAGATCCGAGAACACATCCGTGTTCCGACTGATGAACTCCCTGACTTCCTGAACTTGTTTGGAAGACAGGCTGTCTGCAATTTTTACCGTGGCTACTGCTTCACAGGCCTCGAACTGTGGGGCTGGACCCTTTTCACCTAGAAGCCCTGGCCGGGGGCTGTTGTCGTCGGCCGTGTCCCTATCTTTCCACGGCTTTAGTAAATTCACGTGGTACACCTGCTCCGGCTTGCGCCGCCTGGCTGGTGTACCTTGTAATTTACTTCCCTACCTTCTCGATCACCTCATAGGGGCCCTGCCACCTAGCTAGGAACTTGCTGTCCAGGGTGGGTACCAGAACCAAAACCCGATCTCCCGGATTGAAGCCCGTACCCGAGCCTGACGATTGTACACCCTACTCTGGGCTTGTTGCGCTGCCTCCATATGCTCCCGGACCAGCGGCAACACCCTTTCCATCCGTTCCTGCATCTGGGTGACATACTCAATCACACTTTTGTGGGGGACAGGCTGTTGTTCCCACGCTTCCTTGGCGATATCCAACAGGCCCCGAGGGTGTCTGCCATAAAGCAGTTCGAAGGGCGAGAACCCAGTAGAGGCCTGGGGCACCTCTCGCACTGCGAACATGAGATAGGGCAGAAGCAGATCCCAGTCCTTCCCATCTCTAGACACCACCCTTTTTAACATATTTTTTAAAGTTTGGTTAAACCTCTCGACAAGACCGTCTGTTTGCGGATGGTAAACGGACGTCCGTAACTGCTTTATACGCAACAATTTACACAGTTCCCTCATAACTTTGGACATAAAAGGGGTTACTTGGTCTGTCAGAACCTCTTTTGGCAGGCCTTACGGGAAAACATTTCCATTAACTCTTTGGCGATGAGCTTAGCTGAGGTATGTCGCAGAGGCACCGCCTCCGGATACCGAGTGGCATAGTCGAGAACTACCAGAATGTGTTGGTGGCCCCTGGCAGACTTTGGTACAGGCCCAATTAGATCCATAGCGATTCGCTCAAACGGGACCTCAATAATTGGAAGAGGTACCAGAGGACTACGGAAATGTGGCTGGGGGCTATTTATCTGACAGGTGGGACAGGACTTACAATAATTCTCTACCTCCTTGAACACACTGGGCCAATAAAACCGCTGAAGTATGCGGTCCTGCGTTTTCTGCCACCCCAAGTGTCCCCCAAGAACATGTTGGTGGGCAAGCTCCATGACCAGCTTGCGATACGCTGTGGGCATCACCAACTGTTCAACAGATTCACCCTGGATTTGGTTCACCCGATATAACATTTCTTGGTGAACGACAAAGCGGGGAAATATTAACTCAGCCCCTGGCTTCTGGGGTTTACCATCAATTTCCACCACATTCTCCCAGGCCCTAGTTAGGGTTTGGTCCCGGTGTTGGGCGGTCCCAAAATTGTCTCCGGAGACGTGGAGGTCTGCCAACTCAGGTCCTGGTGGCAAGTCCTCCATGCCTCCCACCATTACACTCAGTGGGGGTGTCTCCCCCTCTATCACAGCAGTGGTGGTCACCCCTACCGCAGGCCCTTCGGACTCGGGCTCCCAGGGCTCTGGCCCCCCACTGGAACCAGGCCACTCTGCTAGGGTTGCCCCTGTCTCAGGGCTATTAGTCACTTTCATCTCAGGCCATAGTGACGGAAAACCAGGGAAGTCTCTCCCAATTATTAGTTCATAGGGTAGCTTTGAGGAGATCGCCACTTCACAAGTCCATGTGCCGGCCGCCGTGGACAGAGACATTACAGCAGTGGGATAGTCCTTTAAGTCTCCGTGTATACACACCACACCAACTTTCCGGCCCATATACTGGGTGGGCTGTACCAGGGCAGCACTTACCAGTGTTACTAGGCTCCCTGAGTCCAACAGCGCCACTGCCAGGTTATCACCCACTTGCACCTGGCACAGGTGACGATTGTCTACTGTCTCGGGGGTGCCGGTTGCACACAGTCTCCGGGCATACATGGAAGCCCGGTACCCATAATTAATCTCCATGGGTTCTCCCCACTGTGGACAGTCGGCCCTTACGTGGCCAGGCTCGTGACACCGCCAGCAGACTATCGGGGCCGGGTCTACAGGGGGTACACCCCGAGCAGGTTTCTCGGGTACCAGTCGTCGGGACTGGATGGGGTCCTCCGAGGTTTGACCGGCCCCTCCCAACAACACCCCCTTTCAAGTTTTGGGTGGCCTCATAGCGCTCCACCAGGTCGACCATTTCTAGGGCATTGGTGGGTGATACCTGGCCGATCCAGTGCTGAAGGGGGTAAGGCAAGGCCCTTCAGAACATGTCAGCCAGCAGTCGGTCCAGCATAGCAGTCGGACTTAGAATATCAGGCTGCAGCCATTTTTGCAACCTGTGCAGCAACTCATAGTACTGCGGCCGGGTGGGTTCAGCCGCTTTAAAGTCCCACTGGTGGACCCGTTGAGCCCGGACTAACACGTTTACCCCCAGCCTGGCCAGGATCTCCCCCTTCACCGTGGGGTAATCAGCAGCCTGGTCATCTGCCAAGTCAAAAAAAACTTGTTGGGATCTGGATGCCAGGAACGGAGTGACCACCTCAGCCCACTGGTCACGGGGTAACTTCTCCCTCACGGCCACCTTTTCAAAGACCGCCAGATACGTCTCCACGTCGTCCGAGGGGGTCATCTTTGGGATCGCCGCACGGACCGCTTTCCGGGCATCATGGTCGTGGTGGGACGCTCCTGCAGCTTGTAACGCCATCACGTGCTGTAAAAGTAGTTGGTTGGTCTCCCGCTGCTGCACGTTAGCCTCCATGAGGGCTTTCACAGCCGCCTCCATGTTGCCAGAAATTCCTGTTTGTAACTTTGCCGGTTTTATATATGCCATGCACTTGTGCTCAGCAAAACACAAACAATTCGGCGTTCACGCCAGCCTCACTGCGCATGCCCGCATCCGACACCAAATGTGGGGAGTCGCTCTGGTAGATAGCAGTGCGGGTGCAGTATAGAGGCAAAACGGAGTCCAGAAAGTGTAGCAAACAGTGTTTAATTCACACTTGTAGCAAATACACAGCAAACAGTCACTTGGTGTTAATTCACAGCCATCAGAAAACGTGCAGCAAAACGAAATAGTCAAAAACAGGTTCCAGTCACCTGGGAGGCTTTAGGTGCAGGTTCGCACCTGGCTGTCAGTCCAGCCACAAGGCGATCGACCTCCGGCTTCCAGGCCGTCTGCACTCCTCCTTGCTTGGGGTCTTGCTTCCAGCCCAGAGAACTCCACACAGCACAGCATGGATCAGCACTCCCAAACTCAAGTGATTCCACAGCCTAACAGCAGCTCCAGGACAATCACACTCAGCTGCTGAGGAGGCTGCCTTTTAAAGGCCCGGATAAAGTCCGGCCTGGACCGTGGGGAATAGGCACCCACCCAACTCTTTGCCTACTCCCAGTAAGAGCCGGCCCGGATTGGCTTTGCAGCCAAACTAAAAACAAGGTGTCAAACAGCAATAGCTGCTGCTGACACACGAAAACCCGGCTCTTACCTCACCGAGGCCAGGAACCTCGGTGACACGTACCTGCCATCGACCACGGTACCTTGCACCCTCTTACACAGTCTTTAACATATAAACATAGGAACTGTATTAAGGTTATTGTAAGGTCTAGCTGTATACACAAATAAGCTATATAAGCAACCTAGGACAGGTCTTAGCTGGCCAGCTACACTCCCACCAAAATTACCTATAATTCTATGTTCTCTGTAGTAGGACTTAAACATGAATTTGGGGAATTTTCCATCAGGTTATCAACTTCCAAGTGTCTTTTATCACTCTCAAGCACAACAACTAACTTCTGTATAGGACGTTCCAACCTGAGTGGAGTAGTGAGACGTTTTCCTTTTTTGTCAAGTTTTGAGTCTCCTATTTGAAACAACACTCTTCTTACTAGTCTGTCTTCATCCTTTTGAACTTCTAGAACTTTGGTCAATTTCCATTGACTTCTAGGTAAATTTTCTTCTTTCACTAACACTATGTCACCAACTTGGACATTTCTTCTGGGTGTTTGCCATTTACTTCTTAGCATCAGATTGGCTAAGTACTCTTTCCTCCATCTATTCCAAAACTGTTCTGATAGATATTGAACTCTTTGCCATCTCCTTTCGGCATATAAATCCTCTTTGGTGAACTTGCCAGGCGGTGGCTGTATATAATCAGACTTAAGGTGAAGTAGATGGTTGAAAGTTAAAGGGTCCAAACATGTTGGGTCATTGATGTTATCAACTGTAAGTGGAAGACTGTTAACAATAGACATTACTTTATAGAATAGGGTCCTAAGTGAAGCATTATCCATTCTTCCGGCATTCTTTTTCAACTGTTTCTCTAACAAATACTCAGTTACTTTTTCTTTATCAATCTCTTTTAGAGCTTTCTTCAATCCATGTTTTGCTCCGACAAAATTAGATCCTTGGGCAGACCTAAGCTCTCTGACGGTACCTCTAATAGCTATGAAACATCTTAAGGCGTTGATAAATGCGTCAGTTGACAAATCTTCTAACATTTCCAGGTGAATCGCTCTGGAACTCATACATGTAAATATCAGTCCATATCTTTTGTACTCCTTGTGGTTCTGTTTGGTGATGAATGGGCCAAAACAATCCATTCTGCTATAAAGAAATGGTGGTGATGGGTTTACACGATCTGCCGGTAAATCGGCCATTCTTTGTTCTTCGGTAGGTCTACGTGCCTTTCTACAGACTACACATTTACTTATATACTTTGCTATAACTTTGCTTCCTTTCACTATCCAGTAACCACCTTCTCTCAAATAGCTTTGGGTAAAGCTTCTTTCTTGATGTAAGGATTTTTGTGGTAGTGATCAATAATAAATCTTGTGAAGGTAGAATTGTTGGGTAGAATTGCTAGGTGCTTAACTCTGCTAGGTAACGATACATTTTCCAGTCTCCCTCCCACCTTCAGTATACCATCCTGCAGAACAAGATTAAGCTCGTACAATGGGTGGTTGTTTGGAAGCCTTTTAGGTTCTTGACTAAGTCTCTTCAACTCTTCACTGTAGAATCTCTGTTGAATGAGTCTTATGACTGTTTCTTCAGCTTTCATTCTTTCCTCTACATTCAATGGTTCCTTCTTTCTGATTCCCTTTGCCAAATGTTGAATTCGAGCTACTATGTTTATGACTGTATTCCATTTTGAACATCTGGCTAGTCTTTCAAGTATGTTATGTTTTTACAACTTTTACTTCTTGATCACCCATAGACAATTCTGTATGACCTTTACTGGGTATGATTTCCTTTTTCCAAAGGAACTCTGGACCGGTGAACCAGTTTGAATTCTTCAATTCTGTTACATTCAGGCCTCTTGAAGCCTGATCTGCTGGGTTATGCTTTGTATCAATGTGATGCCAATGTTCTGGATTTGTTATTTCCCGAATTTTCTGAACTCTGTTGGCGAAAAAGACATGGAATCTTCTGGCTTCGTTGTTTATGTATCCTAGGACAACTTGTGAGTCTGTCCAAAAATATTCTTTATCTATTTTTAACTCCAATTCTTCTCTCAGAAACTTGCTTACTGATGCTGAAACAACAGCTGCTGTCAATTCAAGTCTTGGTATTGTCTGAATACTGGTAGGAGCAACTGTGGCCTTTCCCATAACCATAAGGTAGAATAACTTGTCAACTGGACTGAAGCAATGATGCTCAATGATCATTTCAAAACTTGCCTTCCACTGTATGAACTTCAGTACATCTCCTAAAAATACAGTGGGTTCCGGAACAGGAAGTCTAGCAAGGACTGTTCCCTGTTGTCTTGCTGGGACAATAGTTGTAACATATACCTACAAATAATCTGATTCCGCAGAATCAGAACCTAGTGCCCACGCTGGTATAGAGATATAAGTAGGACTTGACTCTTTCATGGGAATGAAATCCGATTTATATATGACTGTTATGGAAAAGGTCAACAAGCGACTGTCACGGAGAAAAGGAAGTTAATACAAATAAATGCACGTACGAGGCAGGCATTGCTATGGAAACTGGACGCCTATATAAACCCCAGGATGCACAATACAGACCATCCCTGATGAAGGAGCCCAGTAAGGCTCCGAAATGCATGGAGGTTTCTTGTCCCCTGGAGGCATCCTTAACAGTAGCGGTGACGTCACACGCACTAGTTTCTCTACATCGTACCTGCAGGTTCCCTCGCGCGAGTCTACGCTACCGGCCGGAGCGACGTGCGCCACTAGAGGTTGAGCAAGAAGCATTGAAGGAAAGAACTCCCCGTACCAGAGGTGAACACGCAAATACCATGGATTCTCCATCTCTGAGACAGATACAGAGAAGATTATCTGACTGAACATTTACATTTATTTAGTAAAGAGTCAAGTCCTACTTATATCTCTATACCAGTGCAGGCACTAGGTTCTTATTCTGCGGAATCAGATTATTCATAGGTATATTTACTGTAGGGAGCCAGGGCAGCAAGCTCCTCATTAGTACCCAGCAGCGGCTCCTGAGGGAGAGCGGGATATAAATAACGGAAGCGCAGGTGTGCAAGTATATACAATCAGTTGTAACTTTTTAATGTCATCTAGGAATAGAATCATCTGGCTCTATTTTTTCTGAATTAGGTGAGTCCCTTTCTTCATCTTTTCCGGTAGAGATAGAGGGTAAATTCACACACCTTTTTCCCAACACTAGACTAGGTCTCTCTTTGTCTTTCTGAGCAGGGATGGAAGGATAATGACTTATTTCCTCACTAAATGCTGGAGATTTCCTTCCATTCTCCTGGACGTATGGAGGAAAGTAGGAGTCTGCTTCTTCACTTAGTACAGATTTGGACCTATGATTACTGTTCATGGCCTCTTCGTGTACTCTTAGTCTGGCTTCTATAATCTTAACTTCTTTCTGCCTTTCCATTTCAGCTTCTATTTGATGGCGCTGTGCCTCGATGGCAGCTTCCATCTCAATTTCTGCTCTCTTGACAGCAAGTTGTATAACCAATTCCTTTCTTTTGGCTAAAGTACTTGAGGACTCTGATATGTGGCTGGCAATTCTGCTAGCGAAGAAAGTCCCACTTGAGATTGTGGTTCCCTCTAGGGACCTAGCATAGTCTCTCATAAAAAGCTCGTTCATTCTCTTTCTTGCTTTAACTTCATCATCGTTTGCTGCAGATGATAGTTCTCTCATAAGCTTTAATAAATCTTTAGTGACCGCAATACATGTGTCCGTGTTCCTTACAATATCCTGGGAAGGTGTCGTAGATGACCGCAGGTTGACATATGCTGCCATAAGCTCTGATTCAGATTCTTCTACTGTCTCTACCATATCACTCAAGTTCCTTTTTATACTTGCTTGTTTTAGCTTTCCACGAATGCCTCTAATGTATAATTTCCACTTATCATTCATTCGGGTGAAATTGTTCTCTGTTAATGCTGATTCTTGCTCCAAATTTTTCAGCATCTTTGGGGTCAGTTTTCTGGCACGTGATGAACATCTTAGTTTATTTGCTTGGGCTATATTTGTTTGCGGCAAGACTAATGCTGCATCAGACTCTTCTACCTCAGACAAGTTTTCTTGCTCTTCACCTTCTATCCTATCTATCTTTGTATCCTAACAGTGGAATAGTATTCTAACAGTGGCACAGTAATACTAGGCTCAAAAATTTACTTTAAATACTATAATTATCAATACGAATATTAACCCCTTAAGCCCTATTTCACCTAAAGGACTTGGCCATTTTTTGCAAATCTGACCACTGTCACTTTATGTGGTGATAACTTTAAAACGCTTTTTCTTATCCAGGCCATTCTGAGATTGTTTTTTCGTCACTTATTGTACTTCATGACACTGGTAAAATTAAGTTGAAAAATTTCATTTTTATTTATAAAAAAATATCAAATTTACCAAAAATTTGGAAAAATTAGCAATTTTCCAAGTTTCAATTTCTCTACTTCTATAATACATAGTAATACCGCCCAAAAAAGTTATTGATTTACATTCCCCATATGTCTACTTCATGTATCGATCATTTTGGGAATGCCATTTTATTTTTGGGGACGTTACAAGGCTTAGAAGTTTAGAAGCAAATCTTGAAATTTTTCAGAAATTTTCAAAAACCCACTTTTTAGGGACCAGTTCAAGTCTGAAGTCACTTTGTGAGGCTTACATAATAGAAACCATCCAAAAATGACCCCATTCTAGAAACTACACCCCTCAAGGTATTCAAAACTGATTTTACAAACGTCATTAACCCTTTAGGTTTTCCACAAGAGTTAATGGCAAATGGAGATAAAATTTCTGAATTTCTTGGAAAATTTTCCGTTTTAATCCATTTTTTACAGTAACAAAGCAAGGGTTAACAGCCAAACAAAACTCAATTTTTATTGCCCCGATTCTGTAGATTTCATAAACACCCCATATGTGGGCGTAAACTGCTGTATGGCCAAACGGCAGGGCACAGAACTAAGGGAACGCCATATGGTTTTTGGAAGGCGGATTTTGCTGGACTGGATTTTTGACACCATGTCCCATTTGAAGCCCCCAGATGCACCCCTAGAGTAGAATCTCCAAAAAAGTGACTCCATCTAAGAAACTACACCCCTCAAGGTATTCAAAACTGATTTTACAAACTTTGTTAACCCTTTAGGTGTTCCACAAGAGTTATTGGCAAATGGAGATGAAATTTCGGAATTTCTATTTTTTGTTACCTTGCCTCAAAAAAAGTGTAATATAGAGCAACCAAAAATCATATTTACCCTAAAATAATACAAACAAAACTGCCACCTTATCCCGTACTTTCCAAAATGGGGTCAATTTTTTGGAGTTTCTACTGTAGGGGTGCATCCGGGGGGCTTCAAATGGGACATGGTGTCAAATAACCAGTCCAGCAAAATCTGCCTTTCAAAAACCATATGGTGTTCCCTTCCTTCTACGCCCTGCCGTTTGGCCATACAGCAGTTTACGACCACATATGGGGTGTTTCTGCAAACTAGAGAATCGGGGCAATATATATTAAGTTTTTTTTGGCTATTAACCCTTGTTTTTTAACTGGAAAAATTGATTAAAATGGAAAATTTGCAAAAAAATAGCTATTTTCGGACCGTTTTTATTTTTTGTTATTTACATAGTTGAACTGCCAGGTTAGATTGTGTGCTATTTCTATAGAGCAGGTTGCTACGGACACGGCAATACCAAATATGGCTACTTTTTGGGGGGTTTTGTTTCAGTTTTACATAATACAGCATTTTTGAAAAAAATGATTTTTTTTAGTGTCTTCACATTCTGAAAGCCATGTATTTTTTTTATTTTTTGGGCGACTGTCTTATGTAGGGGCTCATTTTTTGCGGGATGAGATGGCGGTTTGATTGGAACTATCTTGGGGTGCATATGACATTTTGGTCGCCTGCTATTACACTTTTTGTGATGTTTTTTGTTTTTGTTGTGTTCACCTGAGGGTTTTGGTCATGTGTCATTTTTATAGAGCAGGTTGCGACGGACGCGCCGATACCAAATATGTATACTTTTTATTTATTTATTTAAGTTTTACACAATATTATCATTTTTTAAAACAAAACAAATCATGTTTTAGTGTCTCCATAGTCTGAGAGCCCTATTTTTTTTTTTTTGGGGGTGATTGTCCTATGTGGGGTATCATTTTTTGCGGGATGAGATGATGGTTTGATTGGCACTGTTTTTGGGTGCATATAACTTTTTGATCGCTTGCTATTACAGTTTGAGATGTGAGGTGACAAAAATGTTTTTTTTTACATTGTTTTTATTTTATTTTTTTAACAGTATTTACCTAAGGGGTTAGATAATGTGATATTTTTATAGAGCAGGTTTTTACGGACGCGGCGATACATAATATGTATATTTTTTATTTATTTATTTTACTTTAACACAATAATAGCATTTTAGAAAAAAAAATTTATGTTTTAGTGTCTCCATAGTCTGAGAGCCATATTTTTTTATTTTTTTGGGCGATTGTCCTATATAAGGACTCATTTTTTGCGGGATGAGATGGCGGTTTTATTGGTACTATTTTGGGAGGCATACGCCTTTTTGATCACTTGGTATTAGACTTTTTGTGATGCAAGGGGACAAAAAATGGCTTTTTTACACCTTTTTTTGTGTTTTTTTTTACGGTATTTGCGTGAGGGGTTAGGTCACATGATATTTTTATAGAGGAGATTTTTATGGACGCGGCGATACCTAATATGTGTAGTTTATTTGTTTTTTTTAATTTTTATTCAGTGATATGTATTTTTCTTACTTTTTTTTTCACTTTTTTGACATTTTTTTGACCCAGACCCACTCGGTTCTTGTAGATCCAGTGCATCTGGTGTCTATATAATACAGAACAGTACACTATATAGTGTACTGCACTGTTTTTTTTTACTTTTCACAGTCTGACCAGAGTTACTATACCATGGCAAGCAGGACGCTTCTGAAAGCGCCCTGCTGCCATGTAGACCATCACCCACTGCCATTACAGAGCAGCGGGTGATGGGAAGAGAGGTGAGCTCCCTCCCTCTACTATCCTATCCCGTCGGGGGGGCTGCAAAGGTACGGCAGCCCCCCGATGGGAGAGGGAGGGAGCTCCCTCCATGTTAACACTTTCTATACCGCAGTCCGTACGGACCGCGGTATAGAAGGGTTAAACTGCTGACATCTGCAGCACAGATGTCAGCAGTTTATAGCAGGGGTCAGCAATGTGCTGACCCCCTGCTATACCCACTAGACACCAGGGAAATCGATTGAAAGGAGGCGGGCGGGGATCGCAATTGCGATCCCGCCTGCCGCACCGCCCCGCCTCCCGCGCCGCCCACGGCAGATTTTAGTCTCTGGCAGATTTTAGTCTCTGATCCTCGCGGTCTCAGACCGCGAGGATCAGAGACTACAGATAGCGCAGCAAACCGCAGGTCTGAATTGACCTGCGGTTTGTTGCGATCGCCGACACGGGGGGGTCACAGGACCCCCCTCGGCATTGTCACAGGATGCCCGCTGAATGATTTCAGCAGGCATCCTGTTCCGATCACCACCCGCAGCGCTGCGGTGATCGGAACTTCTCAGGGCGTACATGTACGCCCTGAGTCCTTAAGTACCAGGACGCTAGGGCGTACATGTACGCCCTGCGTCCTTAAGAGGTTAAAGAACCTTTTACTTTAAATGCAATACAGACAAATGCAGAAATAAATGACTTTCACTTTAAATGCAATAGCAATAGATGCAGGCAATAAATGACTTTCACTTTCAATACTTTAGAGTCCATATACTACAAACTGTCCTTTGTTTTACTTCAAAGTCTTTTCTTCCTGAACACGAAAATGTCTCTTTATGCCAAAGCCTATGTGCAATGATAAGTAATAAAAGGAAAGTTCTGACTTTATTCTGAAGAGCAGGAACAAATGTCAATCTTAAAGGAGATGCATCTTTCTTGCTTGCACTAACTTGCGATGCTCTGTGCTGACTTGCGATGAGCTGGCTTGGATACGCTGCTTGCGAAGTTCTGTGCTGACTTGTGATGCTTTGGGCTGACTTGTGATGCGCTGGCTTGGATACGCTGCTGAAGGCTTTGGGCCTAGTGGCGGGAAACTAGCTGATTGCAGTACGTGGCCTCTTCGTGGGTAGCGGTGTGGGCACTCTAGCTCTGGACTTTGGCCTCCCACCATGCATCTCTTTCTCTCTTTTTTTGTTTTCTTCTCTCCTCACGGATTCCCTCCTCCCTTGTGCCTTATGTTGCACATTGATATGGGATGCTGACAAGACTGGTGGAGTATTTCTTTTTTTTTTTTAAAGAGAGAAAGAGAAAGAAAAGGGGAAAGAAAAAGAGGAAAGTTGTCACTGTCCCTCCTGTGAGAGAGGTGAGAAAATCGGATAGACTTGCTGCGCGTGAGGCTATCTGACAGGTCTCTATGTTTTCCTCTGTGTATGTTGCTGTTTGGCAGGATCTCACCTCTCCTCAAGTCCGCTCGTTATCAATGATGAGGCTCTATTTAGGTCCGCCTCACACTGCTAACCATGTGGTTGATACTTTCTGCTTGGAGTTGCTAGAACTTGGTTTTATTGGATCTCCTGCTTCTCCATACTCCTCTAAGCTAAGTACTTGTTGCCTTCACTGTTTGTTATTCTCTAGTGTGTGTTATTTTTAGGCCTCAGGAAGACGCGGGTTCCTTCCTCTGGGGAGGAACCTGCAGTCTCGTCTCCCGCTCCCTATTCTAGGGATTGTCAGTTTTTGCAGGGCTTTAGGTATCTGGTGTATGAGTATTTCCACCCTCAGGATCTTCTCATACTGGCAGGAGTTAGGAAGAGGCCTACGGATTGCTAGGAGGTCACCATCCCTCTAACTTAGTTTTAGAGGCCTAGATTGTTGTCCTTACGTTGTTGTATGTATTTGTTGTTTTCCCCTCCCCTTTTACCTTTACCTTTAAGAGAGGAGAAGAATTAAAAATAATATATATATATATATATATATATATATATATATTGTAAGAGGGTGCAAGGTACCGTGGTCGATGGCAGGTACGTGTCACCGAGGTTCCTGGCCTCGGTGAGGTAAGAGCCGGGTTTTCATGTGTCAGTAGCAGCTAGTGCTGTTTGACACCTTGTTTTTAGTTTGGCTGCAAAGCCAATCCGGGCCGGCTCTTACTGGGAGTAGGCAAAGAGTTGGGTGGGTGCCTATTTCCCACGGTCCAGGCCGGACTTTATCCGGGCCTTTAAAAGGCAGCCTCCTCAGCAGCTGAGTGTGATTGTCCTGGAGCTGCTGTTAGGCTGTGGAATCACTTGAGTTTGGGAGTGCTGATCCATGCTGTGCTGTGTGGAGTTCTCTGGGCTGGAAGCAAGACCCCAAGCAAGGAGGAGTGCAGACGGCCTGGAAGCCGGAGGTCGATTGCCTTGCGGCTGGACTGACAGCCAGGTGCGAACCTGCACCTAAAGCCTCCAAGGTGACTGGAACCTGTTTTGGACTATTTTGTTTTGCTGCACGTTTTCTGATGGGTGTGAATTAACACCAAGTGACTGTTTGCTGTGTATTTGCTACAAGTGTGAATTAAACACTGTTTGCTACACTTTCTGGACTCCGTTTTGCCTCTATACTGCACCCGCACTGCTATCTACCAGAGCGACTCCCACAATATATACAGTGTATATATATATATATATATATATATATATATAATATATATAATATATATATATATATATATATATATATATATATATATTAGTAAAATTGTAAAAAAAAGGGGGAAGAACAAAGGATAAAGAGAGAAAAGGAAGAGGAAAGAGAAAAAAAAGGGGAGAAGGTGAATAAAATGGGCCCTAAACAACAGTTCAACTGACTTGTCACTGTCTAAAACTGGACAGAGATCACTAGAGTCTCCTAAGATTGATCAGTTCCTGAAATCTCCAAATATTAATACTAGAACTGGACAAAGAGGGAAACAGGATGCAAACATGAAAAAAAATATTGCTGGTTGTAGACCAGAGGAGGCAGCAGTTGATTACCCCCAGGAAGGAGATGGGGAGAGAGCGGATGAAGTGGATATTCCTATGGCACAATCTTCCCCTCTAGGGAGATCTTAGCTACGGTTGAAAACAATGGCAGGGTGATTCAAGACATTGCCTCTCAGTTGGGGGCAGTTCAGTCGGAGGTGTCCTTAATAAGAGATGATGTTACAAAAATTTGTGACAGAGTTACCGCTATAGAGAAATCTGTTGGCCCCCTAGACAATGAATTGAAAGTATTAAAATCTGAAGTCTCCACTCTGAGAAAGGATTATAACTATCTACAAAAAAAATTAGTTGACCTAGAAGACAGGTCGAGACGATCTAATGTGAGAATCCTGGGGTTGCCAGAAGAAAAAAACCCTGTTGGAATGATACAATCTCTTATTCTGGAGAATTTTGGAAAGGAACACTTCTCGTCTTTATTTCTAGTTGAGAGGGCCCATCGGATCCCTGGGGGAAAACCAACACCCGGGATGCATCCACGGGTACTTTTGGCAAAAATTCTTGTTTCCAGACACAAAGATATGATCCTAAAAAAGGGCTAGGGAGTGTCCTCCCATTTTATATAATTGCAGTAAACTCTCTTTCTTTCCAGATTTCTCTAAGGAGATACAAGAAAATAGTTTTTTGGCTGTTAAAAACCGTTTACAGTGTAAAGACATTAAGTATTCCTTTTTGTATCCAGCCAAACTTCGGATAATTTTCAACGGTGCAACTCATTTTTTTGACACTTCGGCTCTTGACACTGACTGGCTTGATCGAAATAATGTTTAAGTAGTGGCGCACTTTGTGTCTTTTTAATTCTTGTTTCTTCTGGGTTTCTTGCAGCGGCGGGTCTGAGGGATGGTCCGAGTAGAGAGGAGGAAGGGTGGCTTGCGATGCATTCTCTGGGTGTTTTTTGATTATTTGATAACATTTCTGCAAGAATTTTAACCTGGAATGTACAGGGACAAACTAAAAAGACAGGGAGTGTTGTTCGATCTAGTTCAGAGACATTTACCCGTGGTTGTCTGTTTATTAGAAACCCATTTTACTAATGGGCTCCTGATGTGGATTAATAGAGGATGGGTCTCGCAGGCATTTCATTCAACCTTTACCAGCCACTCCAGAGGAGTGACGGTGTTTATTCATAAAAAGATAGATTTTGTCTGCCAGGCATCCTCTATTGATAAACACGGGAGATTAGTTTTTCTATATGAAAAACTTTTTGGAAAGCAATGTATTCTAGCTTTTGTTGACATCCCCCCTCCCTTATCTTTTCATGTAATGAACTGTTTATTGACGTTTATAGAACAACGCCCAGATTGTCTCACTCTAGTAAATGGGAATTTTAACTGTGTTATTAATCCCAAGATAGATCGGATCTCCAAGAGTAGAGATACCCATATTCCTGTACCTAATAAGGGGTCCCCCTTAGCTTGATTCTGCCAGGAGTCGGGCTTTATAGATGTTTGTGGCTTTTTAGGACAAGAGCGAAGAGCATATTCCTGTGTGTCTAAGTCTGGGAACTCCATGTCCAGGATCGACCTGGCTTTAATAAATGAAAAATATCTGAGATATATTAGACAAATGAAATATGAAGCCAAGTCGCTCTCGGATCATGTGCCAGTATCCCTTGAACTGTGTATGACTGGTAATGGGGAAGGGGTAGTACCCCCTTTTAGATTAAATTCCTATTGGCTATCGGTAATAGATAATCATGACTGAATAAAACAGGAGATGGTATATTTTTGGAAGGCTAACTATAAATCAGTTAAAATCCAGCTGGTGTGGGATGCCTTTAAGGCCTTTATGGGGGGGGCTATTCCTTAGTAATATTTCTAATTTGAGAAGGGGGTATGGAATGAAAGAGAGGGCCTTGAAGGCGGCTGCGCTTTGTGGGATGAATCGGTTCTCTAGAAACAAAACAGAAGAGAATAGAACAGTGATGCAAAATGCAACTCAGGAGTACTCGGATTTTCTTTTGGATAAGGCCCAACAGAGGCTCTTTTTTAAGGGTCAAAAACAATTCTGTGAAGCTGGCAGTCCTGGGAAACTCCTTGCTAGAGTGATATCTAACCAGGTAAAAAAAAAAATAGTTAGTATTCGTTTATCTGATGGAGTAATTACCGATGATCAGGAGAAAATAAAGGGAGCCTTTTTAAAACCTTTTTCGGACATATATCAAACTGGTGATAATATTGCGGATCAAACAATGGATGCCTATTTGGACTCCATTGTTTTTCCGATCCTTACCGAACTTTAGAGGGAATCCCTTGAAGCAGGCTTTTCACTCCAGGAGCTAGAGGCCGCAATAAAGGCTTGTTCAGGAAACTCCTCTCCTGGATTGGATGGCTTCCCATACAAGCTTTATCGCAAGTACGGTGAAGTTATTCTTCCGTATTTATTGAAGGCAATTGTTGAATCAGTGGAAGATGGTAGTCTCCCCCAGTCAATGACAGAAGCCGTAATTATATTAATATTGAAAAACGAGAAAGATCCGTTAGATATGGGGTCATATAGACCGATATCGCTTCTGAACACAGATGTCAAGCTCATATCAAGGATGCCGGCTACAAGGCTCTCTAGACTTATTCCATCAATTATCCATCCTGATCAGAATAGGTTTATCCCTAAAAAAGGTACTCATCACAACCTTCATCGACTATTTGCGAATATTCAGTCTCCCGGGCGATTCCCGCTCCATCCTCTCACTGGACGCCTCCAAGGCGTTTGATAGGGTGGAGTGGAATTTTTATGGAAAGTGTTGGGAAGGATGGGATTTGGCACACGGTTTAAAAGAATGGTTAGGCTTCTGTGTAAATCCCCTATTGCCAGATTGAATCTTAATGGTATCCTGACCTCGAGTATTTGGTTGACTAGAGGTACTTGTCAAGGTTGTCCACTTTCCCCTTTATTGTTTGATATTTATATTGAGACCCTGGCACTTAGTGTTGGAGATACAAAGATACAAAGGTTGAGGGGTTTGGAGTACTGGGAATAGAGGATAGGATTTTTCTATATGCGGACGATGTGGTATTTTTTATAAATCATACCAATATAACTCTCCCAAGAATTATCTCTATAGTTAACTCCTTTGGGGAAGTCTCTGGCTTAGATATTAATTGGGCAAAGACTACTCTTATGTTATTAGATAACTTTCAGTATCTAAGCGAGGGGTCCTTGACGATGTTAAAAATTGTTGACTAATTTGAATACTTGGGCATTATAATATCCCCTAGGATCGAGGACTGCTCAACCTGATTCCTTTGATAACTAAACTGAGATCTAAAATCTCGATTTGGCTTCGAATACCCCTATCTAGAACAGACAGAATATCTTTAGTTAAGATGGTGATTCTACCTCAACTTCTGTATATTCTTTTTTATTCATTCTTTTTTTGATTTTGGCCAAATAGTACAAAGTGATATCCAACATTGGTCTTACAAATTTTTCCGGCAACAACGTTGACAAAGTGTACTATAGTAGCATAGCATGTGACAGAAATGCTGATACAGACCAACAACATAGTATTAAACAGTAAGAATTAAAGTTAATAGCTATAGTAAAGAAGGGGGTGGGGTAGAGGGGAGGAAG